>JAQGAS010002474.1:0-10345 GCA_034686365.1 Pachymerium ferrugineum
GTATTGCGTACATGTTTAGACCATTTCAATCTTTTATTTAAACCCAACTTGTCTCAGGGGTTGAGTGTCCCTTTAAATGCACCCACTTTTAAAGAGGTGTGGGGAAGGGTAGGAAGGGATTCCCTTAACCCTCACTCACTACCCATCTATGTGACAACTCCTTGGAGAATGTCTCGGTGGCTCCCCTGACTAATACTAACAGAGGCCTCGCGCGTTCGACAACTCTTTGGAGTGAGTTACTATGAAATAGTCCCCTTGGGAGCTGCGTCAGGTTATGTGTCCCGCAGTGTTGTACAATTGAGATTAATATTGTTTTAATAGGAACAACAAGCAACGTAACCAGAACAGACAACAGGGGGAGGATGCCTCTCATCATAACAGTCAAAATCAGCAGCAAAGACCAACTATTGTCATTGCAGATACACCAAGTCCAGCCGTGAGTGTTATAACTATAAGTGACAGTTCGGATGAAGAAAGGGATTCGCCCAAATGGTAAATATTAAAATGTATTTCAATATTGATTTTAATTTCTATTCTCTTTCTAGTTGTAAAGATAAGAACTGCTCCGCTTGCAATAATACTAAGATCAGCAAGGCCTGTTCACTGAACAGTAATTGTCCCAGTGTGTTAACTGTTACGCCTCAGGAAGAGTTATTTGCCCTTCAGAATAACAATATTACATCCAAGGCAAATGGACGAGGAGGAAGATCACGCAAACATGTCATCAGCTGTGTTACTGTAGCGGATTCTGATTCCGAGGGCCACTATAGCCCAGTTAAGAATTTACCGAATTTTACTAATGCAGCAACTGCTATGGGGAAAGTGATTAAACCTGAGCCGCAGAAGGATGCGAATGTAACCAGTTTGAGGTGTGATCTTATGGTTTTAGAAAGTATAAATTTGTTTACTAAACTTTTTTTTTTTTAGTTTTTGTTCTGGGCAAAATTATCCAGTGAACGCATATCAGAAGAAGCGCGTTCTAGCTAAATCGCAGGGTAATGTTAATAACGGAGACTATCACTTGGTGGCGCCAAAACAAGAGTCGCCAGCTTCCTCCCATGATCAACGGTATCATCGAAGTCAACAACCGGTGGAAGGAGATCGTCTTATTAAGTGCACTACTTCACCTGCCAGAGCACGTGATCATGTAATAATTTCTTATAGTTTACTTTTTTCATTTTTTTCTTCGATTAATATATTAATTCGTATAGCGAAAGACTGGAACTGGTGGCAACAATAATGCAAATAAGGGAGGATGGCAATCGTCTCTAGCCGTTAATGGGGCGTCGGTTTCAATGAGAGGTCAGCAACAACAAGTGGCGAATAGCCATGTGTCACCTCAACATCATTTAGGACAACCGCTCTATTTGAATACGTCATCGCATGCTGATCTTTACAGGTTAGAAAATATTGAAAACAAGTATTTCTACATAATGTTTCAGATAAAAAAATCAACTTGTCTCAGAGTTTGAGTGTCTTTTTAAACTATTAACAAACTTGGGAATGTGTTTTATTCGAATCTATCTCCACACAAAAACAACAAAACATAACAATTTTTCTTCAGTAGGGAATACCGTCGACAAACCGTGTACGTAGCATCCGGATTAGCTGGTCAAACAACCTACATCCCGACAGGTCAACCACAAAAATACGTCTTATCGGGCCAAATGGCACCATTCCCGACAGGCCCTCTTCCACCTCCGGCACACCATCAAAGCACTAGACCAGTGCAGTACGCCACAGCTGCCGCCCATGCCGCTGCAGCAGCTGCGCATCCACTTCCAGCACACATGCAGCCGACCGTTCTACAGTCATTTCCTGCTCATGCGCAAGTAGCTGCACCGACAGCGCCTCCGCCCCCACCTTATGGCTACACGACTTTGAGTCCGACGAAACCTCAATATCAACACTTATACCAGATGTTTGGCGAGTAACGTACAATTTGATATTGAAGATTGAAATCAAAAGACTTGAATGAATTTTTAAAAAAGTAAAAAAAAAAAAGTGTTTTAAGTTGTCTAATCAGATGCACTGGTGTTTTTTAATTAGTAATTGTTACTCTCTTATGCAAATTACTTTTTATTCATTGCAACACGTATTCAGGTATTAATATTCGTGGGCGACGATATTTTATTTGGTTTTTATTTTTATTATTATTATTATTATTATTATTATTGTTGTATTATAATAAAACAGATGGGTGTTTGGTTTTTTTTTTTTCATTCATCCTGATATTGTAGTTGTGGTTTTTTGTTTTTTATTTTTTTTTTTTTAATTTTTTTTGGTCGCCTTGTAAATGTAAATACATAAATATTAGATAAATTAGTAAATCTATTAGAAGAGAATATATATTATACATTTATTATTATTAATTATGAATTTTAATGGGAATTTCGTCAGTAGTATTTTTCTCTTTTTTTGTTTTTAAGCTCGATGTGTTATTAATGGTACGTGTGTTTTTAAGCACTTTTCTGTGTATGTGTGGGTGTGTAAGTGTATAATGGATTTTTACTACAATTAGTCAAATTGCTTTCATTAACTCTGAGAAAAACAATTAGTCAGTTTTTTTGCTTGTATAACTATTTTTATTTTAACTTTTTGTTTTTTTAAAACGAGTCAGAGAAACTAAACAAATTTTTGGTCATTGTTAGTAACCAAAGAATGCGGGATTACGTGGATTATATAGTAACACTATTTGTTATTATTAATTATTAATAATTATAATATAATTTTTTTAGGAATTATTATAATGTCAACTATGCACAAGCACATAATGTATAAGAGAAGTTTCCCCAGTGTTTTTTTTTTTTTTTTTTTTTTTGTCTTTTATTCTTTTCTGTGCTTTGTTGTTAGTGACGAAATTTGACATATCTTTTCCAATTGTATTGGAACGTATGTGACGTCA
This sequence comes from Pachymerium ferrugineum, assembly GCA_034686365.1. Taxonomy (NCBI): domain Eukaryota; kingdom Metazoa; phylum Arthropoda; class Chilopoda; order Geophilomorpha; family Geophilidae; genus Pachymerium; species Pachymerium ferrugineum. Next base: position 2,906 of record JAQGAS010002474.1, read on the forward strand.
GGGTGAGTTAAACGTTGTTTGTATACCGTTCTTTATTTATTCTCGGATCTGTCTCTTTTTGGTCCTGACGGATTGAATAATCCCAATGGGGCGATGCACTTAGGGAATCAGATTTGGGAGACGTCTCTGTGACGTCATATGCGAAGTTAATTTTTAGGCCTATTGTAATGCACTTTAAATATTTGATGTTTCTTTTTTGTTTTTTTAATTAGGCGTAGAAATATTTTTTGTGTATTTTGTAGGTGTCTTTAACATTACTTTGTAGTAAACTAGGTATGTATAATTTTTTTTGTTTATTTTGTCAAGGCATGGTTTTGACTTTTTAAAAAATTTATCGGTCTTGAATATTGTAATTATTGTTTGCGTTTTTAATTTTTCTTTCTTTTGACAAACCGGCATTGAGGACATAACATGCGAGTTTTATCTTGCTTGGTAAAAAAAAAAAAAAAAATCTTATAAGAAAAAAAAATGATAAGAAAATGGCATCATGTTCTTTCCTTTTTGTGACAAATTTTAAACGTTATTTAGTGAAAGATTCTCTCGCCTGTCAACATTTTGTACCAAGTATAAAAATATAGCGTTTAAATTGTCCAACATGAATGTGATAAATTTACATAAAATTCTTTACAATTTATTCTTTGAATTTGTCTGAAGTTTTTTAAATAGGGAAATATATTAACGTAAACGATTATTCATTTCCTGACGGAACTTGCAGCGCCATCTGTTAGTCATGTTTCCGCATGTGCGGAATGATACTGTCGTGTTGAAATTTGGCGGCGATTATGATGAATGGGAACGTTAAGGTCTGATTTTCTTTTTACTTGGTGTTTTAATGACTGCGGGCACTCGACTGAATGATATACAATATTGCGGTTGTTTTATTTTACTACTACATCTCCTTTTTAATTATGCCTCCCCAAATTTGGAGGCAATAAACTCGCCGTCTAGTGAGTACTTCTTGCGAATGTGTTAATACTAAATTACTAATTTGAATTTTTTTTTATTTAAAAAATATGCTAACACTAAATTTAGTTCGTACAAAATTGTAAAAAAACATTAAACCTATTTTCTTTACAGACAACCACGTGTTGCGCATCATGCTCGCTAACGTCATTACCCTCCAACCCCAACCCCAGCCCCAGTTCCAGCCCCAACTGAGGAATTTCCATTTTAGGGTTAATCACCGCTAACCACCGATAACTCACAATCAATCAAAATTAACCAGGAAAACCGAAGTGGCATAATGTTCGTAGCCAAATTCATATTTTGGACATCATTCCTAACATTCTTAACGACCCAACCATCAAGAGCGAAAATTCTATACGAGAAAACTCCGAAAAACTGCTCATCGCATCTCTCATTCAACACAATAACCAACTCGTGCATCGACCAAAAAACTTCAGAACGAATCAAAAAACGTCCTCCATGTAAGAACATAACCATCTCCATCAACTCTTACACAATCACACACAATCAGTTGCATCTAAAAACCCCAACAACCGATCAAAACTTCACTGAATACATTCTGAACAACGGTACTGCCCAAATATGTTATCCTTTTACCCCTACATTCCGTAGCTGCGCACGATGGGAAATAACCGCAAACGAATTCACCTTAGAAAACCACGGACTAACTCTAAAAACCGATAGGGGTTTATTAATAGACTCCGGAGATTTTGTCATGGTAGACCACGAAACAGCTCACGTCTGCATTCCTGAATTTAACAAGACAGATACAATCCGTCATACGAACACGACGAATATGTACACCACTACCTGGCTCATTTCTGCGATTAGTATTTTCTTCTCTATAATCATTTACGCTACGATCAATTGGAAGAAAATGAAATATCAAACGAAAACTGTAATGTGTCATATGTTTAGTTTATTAATATTTTACGTACTGCTTATAATCAAAGCGTGGGGTCCGCTTTTTGAGTCGGACGTTTGCGTTATTTACGCTACTTTGGTTCATTATTTTTTCCTCGCCTCATTTTTTTGGATCAACGTTTTGGCGTTTGATATATGGAAGTATTTGCCAAGATTTACGTCGACCGATGGATCGAGGAAGAAATATCGATTTGTTTTTATGAGTTTGTACGCTTGGGGTGTGCCGGGAATTTTGAGCGGATGCGCGCTGTTGGTGAATCAGTTGGCGCCGAAGTTAAGTGCGTATAGGCCGCAGTTTGAGTCACAGTGTTGGTTTATGGAGATGGAAGCAAAGGTTTTGTTTCTGTATGGCCCCGCTAGTATTATTGTTGGCGCAAATGTTGTGTTTTTTGTTTTGACGGTTTGGAGTTTGAGGCAGTTGGGAAAAGATGCTGTGATGGTTAATAAGACGATTCATAAACAATTGTAAGTGCCCGCGCTCTGGTAGCAGCGAGTTGCAAAACAACCGAGTTTGCCACTCGCTGCCTCTAGAGGCGCTGTTGCTATTACAGATATATTTTTTCTTAATTTTTTTAAATCTTATTTTTTTTTAGATTACGGATGTACGTCAAGCTGCTAATCGTAATGGGTATATGCTGGATTATGGAAATAGTTTCTGGAATCGTCAACAGGGATGAACGTTATTGGTATTTTACGGATATTATAAACGGTTTGCAAGGATTTTTTCTGTTTCTTGTATACGTGTGTAAAGCAAGTGTTTTACGTGATTTGGTTAATATTTGGGTAAAGTATTTTGGGTATGGGAATTGTGTAGGTGATAAAATCGCAATGATACATCGTAGATTTTCCACTCGATCAAGTAGAATGTCTTCTAGTACTTGTCCTGAACATCAGAGTTGCCTTAGTAGTGTAGTGCCTGATAGTTCTAATGCGATGGTTCCTAAAGATGAATAGAATAGAATTTTTATTTTTAGAAAATTGTTTTTTATTAAATGGTAAAAATATGTTCTGTAGTTTAAATTGTTACAGAAAGTGAATATTTTCTGTATTTAAAGTGTTAAATGCGCATTTTGCTATTTTTTATAAAAAAAAATATCATTTTGAGTTTTGTTATTAGATAGGATAGAAAAACAAAATATTTGTCATTAAAACTAGCCAAAATAAATTAAGAAAACTTAATATTCTAGTTCCTTTTTCAGTATATTAATTTCAAATCAACATTACTTACGGCGCTTCCGGTTTTGCTACGACAAGTGCTGCCTTCTGTTGATAATAAAAGTAAGCAAACTGCAAATACAAGTTTGTGCAAACATAGCCTTTTATTTAATATTTAAATTATCCAAAACATTTATAATTTAAGTTCAAAATACAAACAATTAAATATTTTTGCATAGATCATGTAAATTCTATACGAAATATCATCCACAAATCACGTTGAAAATCTCATTGCCATGAAATGTTTCATAAATAAAAATCTTCCGTATAGAATTTATTTAAACGTTGTTGCCTCGTAGTAGTCAACAAGGATTTAACCTCATCCACCACCAGTATTAAAACATGACCGTGAAGGTCTATACGATGGGCCAGCATAGGAGTCTCTGCTTAGAGGATTAACATCTGAAACGAAAAGAAAAATGTAAATTTTTTTTTATTAACTAACACATGGTAAATGTAAAGACTTTTTCTTTAAAAATCTTTTGTTCTGCATTTAAAGTATTCTTTTTAATTTCATCGTCGAGGCGGCTTGTTTTTGATCAAATTCTTGCATCGACCAAAGACTCACCATCAGACCGCAGTTTTGCTCGCTGATGTCTAACTGAGGCTGGAGGTTGTGAAGTTGTCGGGTATTTATTTTCCATTATTTTATTTGCTGCTTTCTACAGAATGTATACAATGCATTAATTTTTGTTTTTTTAGAAGAAATATCTGCGAACTTGTTTCATTTTCTGTTTGTGAAGCGCAGCTTGAGCGTCATGTTTCTCTTGCATCTTTTTCCGGGCGGTTTCCATTGCTTCGAATCGTTTTTGAACAACAGCAGGATCTTAAACAAAAGTTTATTTTTTATAATTTTATGTAGTTTAATTTTTTCTCTTCGGGCTTACCTATTTCTACGTTCCTAGAACGTCGGTTGACGAGCCATCGATCAAATTTTGGTTTCAAATTTGTCCACAAAATGATGATGATGAGCAAACCGAATAAAATATTCCAACCGTAAGTAACGAAAAAATCTGTGATGGCGAAATACATTCTTTTAATTTCACGGCAACATTTCTCAGCGAACGTTTCGCGTTTCCTAACAAAAGTTGAGACTAGATAATTTTTAAGGGAATCGAAATGTTCGGATAGGCTTTCAAAACTGAACGATGTTGCCGGTTGCCGCATGGTAATTATTTCGTCGTTAGCAATTGAATTTTGTAAACCGTAAAAATCTTTGTTTAAAATGAACTTGAAAATTTCTTTAAAGCTTGTTTCTAGAATGAAAAAAATCGATTTGAAGGTTTGAAAAAATTGGATTTCATATTTTGTGAGTATTACGGGTTTGTTTGCTTTTGTTTTCTAAAGACTTTTACATTTTGGAAACTCACCCAAACCTGAGATGTTACCAAAAATTGAGTCATCTGTAAACGAGTTGGCCATTTGCGTGGCTTGTCATTAGGTGTGGAAAAAAATCGAGTACGAGTATTGTTATATCCCAGTTGTTGAGAATGTTTTGGAACGAACGGCGCATGCGTTAGGGTTAATAAAAAAGACAAGAACAATTTTTTTTAAAAGTATTTTTTAATGCTTTAGTAGCTTCGAAACAAAGAATGACCGATAACTTTGTTTACGGTAATACTAAATTTCTGAGGTATCGTGCGTCAACTAGAGTTCACGTAATACATTTCGTGCTAAGTATAAGTCAGGAGTTAGTTCGAGGGGATTGCCAAATGTATCAGTAAATCGTAAATTAAATCGATAAAGCTATTTTTTTTTAAATTGATTTTCTGATCTAGTTTGTCCACTCGATATATTGACTTTATTTTAAAAAGTGTATATATTTTTTTGGGCTCGTTCGTGTCCTTGACATTATGATCTACATTTCACTTGATATATACATGTATGTCAGCACGATTATTTCATTCTATGAAAAGTCATGGCCGAATCATGGCCCAATCCCAATTAAACTTCTTGCGAATGATGTTGTTATTGATTCCATATTTTTTTTAGAAACGCTAACTGCATTGAGGGACAAAATGAGAAAAATGTTCATTACACCTTGGATATATTCGTCCAAGATTACACATTGACCCAATAAGGTTAAAACCTCAAATATTTTATTTCCAAAAAATTACAACACATAAATGGTTAAAACTCTTTTTGAAACATCATTTATGTCATTAATGTCGTAACGAATATGGAATTCCCACACATCTACGTCACCTTAAGATCTAAACCAATTCCAAAAATAGCAATTCACTTCATCTCAATGGAAAAAAAAAAAACGTTGAGAAACACCTACGCACTCTAGTGACCGAATTCAAACCTAAAAAAAAAAACTCGCAACCCGATGACGTACTTCTAAAAGAATAAATGGCGGACATGTGGCTGTGGCGCGGGATGTAGATCATCTGCGATAACACATCTTTTACATCCTTTACAGGGTTGCGTGGTAAGTCACAATCATTCTCAACACCCAAACCGGCACACGCTCTTCACACTTCTCGTATTATTAAACGAAATCATAACGAACTAAGGTAACGTTCCAAATAACCCGATTTAAAAACCCGAAACAGTGTTATTTGAAAAAAAAATGTTGCTAATTAAATCGGTTCAAAATTCCGTAACCAATTATTAAGTAAAATTGTTAATTATCCTTATTACGTATTTAATTTTAAAAATTTCATCACTCTACACTTTTTGGCAATCGAATCCAAAGTTATTTTTGCCGAAGACCTTTTAAACGTAAAGTGAAAAATGTTTGTATCACTGGCCCAAATTAGGTTTTCCCTCCCTTGCGTGCCAAATATTTGCCTGCCTACTTGAGAAATTTCATATACTACAACCTTTTTGGTGTCGTTTCCTAAGCCCCTTTCTTTTTTCGTTACAGATGACATACTCTGACAAGACCATCACTCAAGTTTGCTAGAACCTATGTAGGGTTTGTAAAGGAAAACTGCAAGAAATTAGAAATTTTTAAGAGTGTGAAAAACGTTAAGCATGGACTTGTGAAAAGTGCCTTTCTTTTTATTATTTCCAACCTCTTTTGAAGAACCGGACAATTATACAAACAGTATTTACATTTTTTTTTAAATATTTTTTTTTAATAATTTGGAATTTATTTTTATTTCTAGAGAAAAATTTCAGGAATTTGAAGTGGGTTAGGTATAAAAAAAATTATTTTTTTTCTAGACAGGAAAGTTTTATTGATGATTTGAATGAGTAATTATTTATTATGTAACCATAAGGAAATACCAAACAGTAACTGGTCAGGAAATGAAAACCTTTTCTTGTCCTTTTCAAAAAATTTGATTTGATTTTAGATTTCTATTTTTTTTTAGTTTGATCATTTTTGAATCATAACACTAATATGATCAGCAGAGTTGATAATTTGGACAATTACTGACTTGAAAGTTATAAAATGATGAAAAAATGATCAAGTTTTTGTATACGGGAATAGAGGAAATTGTGGTGCAAAGAGGAAAAAAACATTGTAATCCATTTCCTCATTGCATGTTTAATTGATAAGGATATTTTTATATTTTCCTGAAAAGATATCTGGATATGTTTACACACAGGAGTAAATTTTAGTTAACTACTTAAAAGTTGGAGCCAAATAGTTTTTTTTTTTCTCTCGTGTTAAAAGTTTGTCAAGGTTTCTGCTTTCTATGGAGAAGTTTTCAAAGCTTGCTATTTTTACAGAGCAGTGGTTTTTAGAGATAAGATGTCTCTCATTTCAGTGGATATATAATTTACAATGTACATGTGTTTAGGGCTTGTTTGTTACTTCAAAATGATTTTAAAGCTGTAAAGTGATTTCTCTGTAATGGAAAATAGAAATTAGAATTTTCTTTTGTAGTTTCAATTTTATAGTTGTGATTTATAATTGAAACTGCACCTGAAACTAAATTTCATTGACACACTACATTTTAGAAACTATTTCTATATGCTTTATTACAGTTATATTAAAATCCAATGATTTTTTTACCTATTGGAAATGTAAAAAAGCTTAATTATATTGTTTACAGTGTCACAACAAGTTTAATTTTTCTGACCAATAGAATTAACCTAATTTATTTTTTCTGACCAATAGCATTAGCCTAATTTAATTTCTCTAACCAATCAGAATTCAAACTAATTAAATTAAGTTAAATCTATTGGTTAAATTTTTCTGACCAATAGAATTAACCTAATTTAATTTCTCTAACCAATAGAATTAACCTAATTTAATTTCTCTAACCAATCACAATTCAAACTAAGTTAAATCTATTGGTTTAATTTTTCTGACCAATAGAATTCACTTAATTTAATTTTTCTGACCAATAGAATTCACCTAATTTAATTTCTCTAACC
>JAQGAS010002475.1:0-10342 GCA_034686365.1 Pachymerium ferrugineum
ATACGCCGCAATACAAATCAGAAAAAGGCAAATCGAATCTTTTAGCCAACCAAGGATTAGGCGCTCTAGCAGCAGCAGAGAGAGAGCTGGAAGGTGAGCATCACCAGGCTGGGCTGGCAGCCCGATCCTGGTGCTAAGGAGTTGATGCAAAGTGTGTAGTTTAACTGACGTGAGTGTAGTTATTCAACGGGCCATGTCTGTCCTGAGTCCCCTAGCTCGTGGACATATAGGGTGTTACAGATAATGTTAGAATCTTTAACAATATCCAATTTGGGCATCCCTTGATGACCAACAGACGAGCTATATTATTTCAGATTACCAACCAAATTAACACCATAGCGCGGAGTTTTATGTTTATATTTTTTTTAGTATTACATTAACTAGAAACACCGATGATTTGACACCGTTATTAAGCGTGAAATGCCATCTGGCGCAAGGCGCCGACTGGACACCCGATATAGGTCCGAGTGTCCCATGGGACACCTGTATCGAGTGTTCAAGGGACACACTAATTGTGTCCCACATTGGACAGGTGCAAAAAAGTTAGAAATGGGCCGTGCTCAAAGAGTGCCCTTAAATTTCTGGCGCAGTCATCCGTTGAAGATGTATTATTGGATTCCTCCGGCTCTAAGCCTCTGAGCCGGAGGAATGGGAGGAATGGTTCAGGAGGAGGAGGAGGAGGATGGGGAACTCCAGCTGAATATTAGATTAACGACACTCAAACATTTGTAGTGCCAACGAAATCAGTAGTGATCTAAATGAAAAGTTGATGGCGACACCGCCAAACAAGAAGAAGCAGCTAATTTAAACGCATTAAAACCTTGTACGTTTATAAGCTCCCAAAAAAAAAAAATTTGCAAAAATTTTCCAAAAAAATTCTGCAAGTAATTGGCCGCTTTTTTTTTACAAAATTTTTGCAAAATATTTGACAATTTGCAAAAATTTCACAAAAATTTTATAAAATTTTTCCATGATTTATAAAATTTTGCAAATTTTTTGTAAAAAAAAAGCGGCCAATTACTTGCAAAATTTTTAAAATAAAAGCAAACATGAAATTAAAGTTTAAAAAATTATTACATTACGTCGGCGAATTGGCAAAAATAAATCGCTAGAAAGAAAACACGAATTAGTATGGTAATGTATTTGATGAGAAACATATAAAACTACATACTGTTCAGCAAAAGACCCGAGACTCATTCAGGAGAGGAGAATTCATACCATCACCGAGCAAGAAGACAAACAATGTAAATTGTAGAAAAAGTATTTCGAACATGTTTGCAGGCGCATTATTGCAAGGTTAGATTAATGTTATTGCACTTTTTGAGAAATAAAATTTTTTTTTTCAAAGAAAGCTTTTTTTGAGAACTTTAAACGTTTTAAGACGACTGTAAAGAACCAAACAGGAAGGAGAATCAAGAGAGCACGTTTTAATAATGGAGGCGAATTTAATTTTATAGAATTTCAAACTTTTCTTCAAGAAGGAATTGTTGTTGAATTGACTAATTCGTATTCACCACATTAGAATGGGTTGCTGAATGAAATAATCACACTTCAACTGAGATGACCAATACTCTGTTGCAAGATTCAGGACTACCTTTCCGTTTTTGGGCAGAAGCATGTAGTGTTGCGACATATCTAAGGAATGTCCATCCAAGAACAGTCAGCTTGGTCTGGAAAGAAGCCATGACCCATGATCACCGCAGGATCTTTGGCTGTAAGGCGGAGATCCTTATACCAAAACAAAGAAGAGTTGGCAAACTGGGACCAATGGATATGCAAAGAACAAGGAGACTTGGCGTTTTTATGATCCAAAAGATGGCGTCATTGTCAACTCGCTTGATGCAGTATCAGGAGCTTCTCTTCTTAAGCAACAGGAAGTTACAAATGAACAAGTTGATCCATCGTTTGTATGGCCATCTTAAAAAATAGTGTTGTAGAAGAAGAAGAAGGCGGCTAAGGCTTAACGCCGCAAGCGACAACATAGGTCATACGCGGCGGGTAAACACTAAGCTACAGGCTTAAGCAAAAACAAACCAAACTAGAAGTCAAACCAAAGAAAATAGAAACAAACCAAACTAGAAGTCAAACCAAAGAAAATAGAAACAAACCAAACAAATCAAGCTACAACAAATAACATAATCTTTACACAGCACGTCTATCACAGTTTTCGAATCTTCTTATGACCAAACAAAATTAAAAATGAGTTAAGATAAAAGATTACGAACAAAGGATTTATCAAATTTTGAGTAACACAATAGAGAGGTGATGCAACGGTCCGCTAAACGATATGCACTATCGCTATCGTTATTTTAACAATGAATTGCGCTGTAGATTAGCGACAATGCATTGTTAAAATAACGATAGCGATAGTGCATATCGTTTAGCGGACTATTGCACCACCTCTCTAATTATTTCACCGATTACGAACATAAAATGGTAGCTCGTCAACTTAAAATCATTCCGAAAAACAAGCTAAAGCTAAGGAGCAAAGTAAAAGGATTCCGCAGGGCAAAATTGAATAAAGTCGAAGCAGAAGCGATCGAAGCGATCGAAACAGAAGCAAGCAATTTCTTCAGGAATTTCTGGAGAACGTCTGTCAATGAGGCCATGAAAAGAGAAGACTAAAACCTGGCGTTTGGTGGATCGACCTGAGGATTTTAATGTAGATGGGTGCAAATGAGTGCTTGTAATAAAGTTGAATCCAGACAGTATTGTTGAACGTTACAAGGCACTTGTAACCTCCCTCTTCGATGTGAAAGTAACATTCACACTTGGTATTAAATAAGAAGTAAATGGAGAGGAAGAAGAAGAAGAAAAATAAGGCTTAACGCCGCCAGCGACAGCTAGAAGTAAATGGAGAGGTCCTTTCCGGATATACACATGCAGATGGTGGTGGTGCCACAAATGATTCTACACGTTTCAATAGTTATTTTGTTCGTTTCAACGGAGATGCAATCAAATGGGCCACCACGAAGCAGTGCTTTCCAGCTCTTACCACATTTGAAGCATGGTTTTATGCTATACGAATCCAGTTGGCTAACGACCGATGCACACAACAACTAATTAATACAAATATTAAATTGTATAATGTTATATCTAATAAAAAAGGAAAGAAAGAAAGAAAGAAAGAAAGAAAGAAATAGAGCTTAACGTCGCCAGCGGCTGCCAGGGCCATACGCGACGGGACAACAAAAAATTAAAACACTAGAAGACTAAAGAAAGAAAGAAAGACATGGAGCACTAAACCAAAATGCAACCTAGAACAAAAGAGCAGAACAAAACCAAAGAAAATATGAATGAAGTTAGTCTTTAAGCAAGAAACAGTTTATTAAAACGATGATGGCACTGATTCAACTCAAGACGTTGCTTTAAACACAAATGGATTTACAGTTAGTTCTAAATTTTTAGAAAATCTAGTTAATTTAGTACAGGCTATTGCAAATTTACAACCATTTTCCATTGATTATGATTTTGAATTTTCTGTTTCAACGCGGCAAACCTTAATACAACCTTACAAGCCTATGAAAGAAAGAAATGGGACAAGCCTATGACACTAGCAGCTTATTATATCTGTTGACTGGAGAGAAGTTGTCAGTTACTTCCATAAACAAAAAATCTCCTGATCGTGTTCTGTCGCCTCAAGAAAGAAACGCTGTTAGCGACATTCTGGAGTATTTGATTAAGAATAATCGAGACGATGGTCAAGGCATTACTCAAATATTTGGATTGGCGAAAACGATGAGTGGTAAACCCCACGTAAAGATCAGCTTGGAAGGTACCCAAGTAAAAAAATTTGCAAAAATTTTGCAAAATAATTTTGCAAGTAATTGGCCGCTTTTTTTTTTTACAAAATTTTTGCAAAATATTTGACAATTTGCAAAAATTTCACAAAAATTTTACAAAATTTTTGCATAATTTATAAAATTTTGCAAATTTTTTGTAAAAAAAAAGCGGCCAATTACTTGCAAAATTTTTTTGCAAAATTTTTGCAAATTTTTTTTCTTGGGTAGTTTTTAATAAAATAAACTTGGTTATGGAAGTAAACAAAAACTTTTACAGAAGCCTGGATGAATTTATCCGAAATACTTACTAACAGGAGACCGAATTGAGAAGTACTTGACCTAGAAGAACGAGCCAATAGGACCAAAAAAAAGAGAGGTCCTCCATTCTGGAATGAGTGGATAGAATCTCTATTGGTTGTCATGGATTACAACAGTAGGAAGTTCTCCAGACACTTGTACCAAAGACGTTTTATCTGTATGGTCGTAAGGAGAAGCTGCTTGCTGAAATAATGAGCTATGAAGACAACTTCAGTGCTTGCATGTCCTTAGAGCACTTACAGGATGCGCTAAGTTTAGTACAAAGCACTATTAAAATAGTTGCACAGCAATTTAGAGATTTAAGTTGAGTTGATAATATTCACGTTGCAGTGGTTGCTAGTTTTTTTGTAACCACTGAAAGTAAAAGCATGGAAGGGCATAGTAAGTTTGAGGTTAATTACATTCAAAAGCATTTGATAATAATTTTAAGTGTATAAGTAAATAAATTGATCACAGTTTTTTCTGTGTTACAGTGATGACTTGATATATTGCCAAGATTCCATAGAAATCATTTTTAGTATTTCTTCCAAGGCGATCTAGGTGACACATCCATATGCCTTTTGTGACGCATCACAGAAAATTTCAAGCAATACTGATGCTAAATACTGATGTGTTGACATCGGAAGTATTTCATTTCTGGGTTAACTAACATTAAAGATTTCAGTTTGCAACTTCACCTTTCATTTTATGGAGCACCCTGATTGCAGGATCAACAATAATTCAAAATTTACAGTCAACAAGAAATTTTCCTTTTAATGAATTGGCAAGAGTCATAGAAAGGAGTATATTAAGTTACCCCTCTGAGTTAAAACTTAGAGAGTACAGCTTGGAAAATAGAACAGTATACGATGCATTTATTGCATGTTCTAATCACCTGCTATGTACAAAAGAATTAAATGATTATTTACGGCGCCACGGAATTCAAGACAATAGCTTTCAATTAATTAAAAGTGAAGATGAGTATAATAAAATAAAGGTGGATGGACATTGGTATTGGCAGCTCAAAAAAGGGGTGTATTATGACGAAGTGCGACCGGCGCTTTGAATTCTTCCACAGCAAAGAGTGGCTAAGAGTTTGCAAGTAAATGGCCGCTTTTTTTTTTAACAAAAGATTTGCAAAATTTTATAAATTATGCAAAAAATTTACAAATTTTTGTTAAACTTTTGCAAATTGTCAAAATTTTTGCAAAAATTTTGTAAAAAAAAAAGCGGCCATTTACTTGCAAAATTTAGTGGTAGTGGTGGTGGTAAGACAGTTACTATTAACAAAATTCAAAAGTTGTTGAAAAAAACCAAGAAATTGATAAAACTTATTGTTCAGAAAACGAGCCAATAGTATTATAGTAACACACACATAGAGGCGTAGGCTCATCCAACATGAGATGCTTATGCGTCAAACGAGAGTGGCCAATACGCAAGCATGCAGATGAGGCATCAACGTGTTGCAACGTTTGCGAATCTTGCACCAAGGTGCATTTATGAGTGAGAATAAATACATCAATTGCATTTAAAAACTCTTTTATGAAATAGAAAATTAATTTTTATTCATATTCATGTAAATAACATGAATATTGCGGAGACAGCTAAAAATGAATGCTCAGGAAGTCGCAAAGCTTTTGATTTTAGCTTCAAGTGATTTGAAGATCTGGCGGCTGATCCCGATCGTTTTCCCAGTAACTATCGACTTGAGCTGGCACCCAGCTCCCCTACGAGTGTTTGAGAGAAATCAAAACATGATGGCGAGAAATAGCGTTAATGATTCTATCCAGACCCAGGCAGTCCAATCGCCACCAATGCCTTAGTTCAAAGTATTACTTTTATTGTCAACTTCTTTCATTTTAAGTGTCTCTCAAGTTGAAAAATGACAAAAAAATTCTCCGAGTGGATTCCCAAGTAAAAATATTTGCAAAAATTTTGAAAAAAAATTTTGCAAGTAATTGGCCGCTTTTTTTATACAAAATTTTTGCAAAATAATTGACAAAAATTTTACAAACTTTTTGCATAATTTATAAAATTTTGCAAATTTTTTGTAAAAAAAAAAGCGGCCAATTACTTGCAAAATTTTTTTCTTGGGGAGCATTTAAGGAACAAGTTCTTCAATTTATTAAAACAAACCAACAACCATTGGGATGGACGGATACGGATATCGCAAAGGCGATTGAGAAAAATATTACGGATGGGACTAAGTTAGGATATGTCGAGGGCAAGGACGGGAAACATCGGCCGACCTGCTTGGCGAGCGTATGGCCTATGACGAAAATCCGTTTTTTCAAGAAAGGAAGAAAGAAAGAAAGAAAGGAAGAAAGAAAGAAATGGAGCTTAACGTCGCCAGCGGCTGCCAGGGCCATACGCGACGGGCCAACAAAAAATTAAAACACTAGAAGACTAAAGAAAGAAAGACACGGAGCACTAAACCAAAATGCAACCTAGAACAAAAGAGCAGAACAAAACCAACAACTTGAAAAATTCGAGGTAAACTAAATAACCGCAAATAATTGAACACACATTCTACACCGATTTTACACGCAAATTCAAGTACATTGGAATGAAAAAAAAAATATCAATAGTTTAAATTATTAAATTTGTAGATTGTGATGGAACGAACACACTCAGAAGACAGTATGTTTGTATTTATAATAAACCTGTTCCCAAAATAAATTGCAACACTTTCTGAAAGTCAGAAAAAGGCCCCAAGGGGATAACTAAAGAAGGGAGGGTACAAGACCCCCACAACCGACGCCTACTGACTGCAAAACGCAAACAATCACAAATCAAATGTTTTACAGAGAGTAGCAAAAACCCACAAGGACACTGAGGAGGGAACCCACCAACAAAGAGATAACCATGTGTAAGACGCGTATGACCAATCCGTAACCGAGTAACAACCGCCTGATGCCAACAGGAGGTAGAAGCAAATTTTACAAAATTATAGAGTAATAAAAGTTTAAGACTCATTTCCAAAAATCTAAAAATCAAAAAAAATGTATGTTAAAATGATAGGAATAAAATTTTTAATACTTTAATAAGCAATAATATTTTTAAAAATGTTTCTAGGTTGAGTGAGCAGCAGACAGCAGGACTCTAGAACTTTTTGGGTAAATTAGCAAACCAGAAGCTAATTGAAGTTTTCCATACTAGGACCGTGTTAGTTTACTAACACCGAAGAGGCCATAGATATATTAACAATAACATGCGAGACAGCTTTCATGTGATTCGACTTCGTTCCTTCCTGAAAGAAGAATTATTCTTCTACCTATTTAGATTAGGTGTTAAAACTTTACCCAACCCCAGATCAACAGGACGAAAAGTTTTTTCGAATCCTGAGAATATCATACACATTAGGGGGTTTCATCAACTGAGTGATTTTCCGATTAAGGCGATTCTACACTTATGGATACCGTTTTAGCCAATCACCGTTCTCAAACATGCATCTTTACGAACGGTGATTGGCTAAAACGGAATCCATAATCGTAGAATCGCCTTAATCGGAAAATCACTCGGTTGATGAAACTCCCTATCAACTTTAAAAAAAATCTAGATAGACCTATTCTAATTCTTCAGCCTGTAAAAATACGTGTAATATACGAGCAGCAACCATACCAGCCAACGTTGTCTTTTTTGGCAACCATTTTAAATAAAGAAGTCATGGACAGAGTCGGGAAACTGACTGAGAGTGGAATAAGTGCAGGAGGTTTAGACAAGATCAAAGAAGGAGCCGATTTCACAGTTCGCCAGGTGTTGGCGGTCGCCTCAATCGATGCAGACGCTATTGACGCCTTCAAAAACGTGGTTCTTGAATATTTGAGTGGTATCGCAGCACAATCGTAATTGTCGATGGCAGCATGTCAGCCTTGGGTAACTCTAAAAACCTCTTGGCAACACCAAAACCTATGGGTTTAAGTTAATAAAATTGTAATAATTCCTTTAGCAGTAATTTAGCGGTGAATGACCGGCAATATGTAATTTCATTCCCGGGTGTTAACGTGTTTTTTTTTTCCCCCTTAGGATTTATCGGTAAATAACCGGTATTTAAATCTCTATTCGACCGTTTACTCATCTTTTCTAGATCAATTTATCGGTACAAGTGACCGACCTTGTAAATTCTTCTTCGTTCTTTAAAAGTTGATTTCTTCCCTCAACCAATTTATCGATGTAGATGGTCGGTTGAAGAAGAAGAAGAAGAATAAGGCTTAACGGTCGGTGTGGTTCCACTAGTGGATACCGACACCCGGATGGAGGTGGAGGTGGTCCTCTTACAACTTCATCTAATTCTATTCATGCTGAGTAAAAGAAAGATGGTCGAGTTGTATATACTTTACTTGCTCCATAAAGTATACTAGTCACTGATAATAAAAACCAGAGACCTGCTTCATGTTCAGCTGACTCCCTGCACCACAAAAATATTTGACAATTTTTTTAAAAAATTTACAAGTGCAGCCATTTGAATCATTTTTAGACCATTAAATGAGGTATTTACTCTGCTTACCCAATCCCCTTAACAAAAAAATTTATCAAACTTAGCCACTACCCCAATCGACTGGAACCCATCCATTATAGCATGAGAAACTTTATCATTCAGACCATCAAATTAGTAGTAAGAGAGTCAAACGAAACTTCAAAAGAAGAATCCAACAGCATAACTACATTATTTGTTCTTCTACAGTGGTCAAAACTGCCAGAATGATGACTATTTAAAATAAAATAATTCATATATGGTGGTGGACTATTCAGGAAAACAAAAAAGAAAAGGCTTAACGTCGCCAGCACAAGTTGGACCGTTTTTCGCTCTGGGCCATTGAGTCGGTGCCACCATTAAAACTCGTCTTACTGCATCGGTTTGGTCGGATTAGAACTCCGGGAAAAACACGAAATTTATAGAATAAGAGTAATACAGCTTACTTGCTGTGCGATGTAAACAAGAGCCCCTGGACAGAACCAGAAGGGGCCTTCTGCTCGCACAGTATATTCGACTATGAAACTCGTAAGTTATAGGAACCCCGGGAAAAAAATTCTAGATTTTGAAAACACGGAAAAACCATGATCCGTTTAACAACCAGAGAAGGCAAAGAAAAAACTTCACGCGGCGAGAACAAGTCAAGCAGCAAACCAGCGGAGGAAACAAAGGAAATACTAGGCCTAACCACATATCGTTCGATTATTCGAAAGGGATAATCACAAATCAAAAATCGATCTAAACTACTTAAACGTATTACGTACATTTAACTACCTTAAACGTATTACATTTCCGATATCCCAAACACAGAATAAAAATAAAAACCACGAACTCTACCACCACCGTCTATCCTGTCTCGAATCCAAGTAGAAAATGAACGAGCAGCGAAGCGAACGGAAACACCTTTTCACTAACCAAAATCACTACGCACGTACTATAGCCTTTTCAAAATATGCTATTATTTAGACTTACTTATTTATATTTGTAAGATTACTTAAATAAAGACACCAGAAATTTCCTTTGCTTTCATGAAAATCGGGAACCATTCTTAAAATGTATTTTCAGGGGATCTATTTTGCGCGCAAGAGACAGCTGTGTATCTGCGAACAAGTTCCCAGAGGTAAGAACTATTTTGAATTAATACGCCGTGTTCGATTGACGAGTAGAAAATATTTAACACGTCTGTTTACGCATAATGCCTCATTTCGTATATTTTAAATGATTCAGTAACTTCTGTTGCAATAAAATCACAAGTTGAAAAGCTTATAAAGCACCGCGGTAAAATATTTAACTCAGAACTAATTTTTTAAATGCAGTGACACTGAGATGAAATTTGATATAAATTTGCCCCAAGATGTCAGCACTATGCAGAGAATCATGTTTTTTTATAGAATTAATGAATTTACGCCTTGCTCTTCATCGTACTATGGCTTGGCAAATCTTTTTAAATTTTTTTTACGAAATTTCCTGTACTGGTAATTAAAAAATGTCGATTCACAAGCACATTCTTTAGGGAGGAATTTGCCACTAGGTGTCAGCACTATGCAGGCCCATAACTTACAGGTTAAAACAATTTAAAAAAAAATAAACAATATTTTTATATAGAAATTTAACTTACGAATATTGTAATTAGAACACTTCAATACAAGATAAAATATTAGATAAGGTTCGATTACACTTTTAATTTATTCAAAATTCAATAACAAAACTTTTTCAGGAAAATCAGTTCCTACACAATAATTATTTTCCTTTATAAAAGATCGAATTTCATTATACTCTTGTCCTTTAA
>JAQGAS010002476.1:0-10336 GCA_034686365.1 Pachymerium ferrugineum
ACCTTTAGGACCAGTTCGGCAATAAAACACCTCCATATACCCTTGCAGCACCTGTTGTGTACAATATTTCTGCATTGTTGTAAAATCACTTCTTAACACCGTTTTACACCTTTTATTTTGCGCAGTGCACTACAACCCAAGACTACTCTCTTTACAAAAACAACTTCGCCCGGTCCATGCCAACTGTACAAAGTACCGGTACAGTACTGTAAACTGCAGCCGGCAGGGCTGATGGTTGATCCATCATAACGATAAATATGATATAGTTTCAATTTACTTTTCACCTTTTTCTGCAAAATTTCTATGGTAATAAAAATCTGTAAATATCTAAGCTTATGTGTCAGCTTTTTTTATTTTTTACAAAAATATTTCAAAGTTTAAAAATTATACAAAGCTTTTGTAGCAAAAATAGAAATAAATGGTTTTTAATGTCATATACTTTTTATGGCCAGAATCAACAAGCACCTTTTACTTTTTGTATTTTTAAATATTACATTTGTTACATCACCTTATTGCAATTAAGGGTGTTTAAAAAAACACTAAAACTACTCCAATATAGCAGTAACAACACTCAAATTTCAGAGAGTGGTAAACCTTGTAAACCACAAAAAACACAGCTCAGTAATTTTTAAACGCAGTTCATATGCCACCCTTCACCCCCCTTCACCCCCCTTCACCCCCCTCCGCCATGGGCTAGGGGACCCATGGTGGAGTGGCCCAAATCACTAGCCAACACACAAGTTGTATCCATGATCCCATGCCCCATTGGGGGCAACTGCCCACCGTGCTTGATCACTCACTACTGACTGTCGGTCACCCCTCCATATAGGGGGTCCTTATCCCCTAAGGGCAAGGTGACGTCGCCGTGACGTACAAGTACGTCACACTCATTGACTTTTACAATTTTTGGTTATCACTAGCACATAGTAATAAAATGGCTTTTTATTCACTCCACATTCAAACCAAATACCAAAAATTTTCTTTTAATACATTACATCCAGAATCTTTCTTACATTTATGTAAACTATGAAAATTATTATACCCTAAAAATTTGCATAAGGTTTTCAAAATTTTATAAAAGTGTATTGAACTTTTTATTTATTTTAGCAAAGTCGCTTAAAAATTTGTAAAGTTTCTACCAATTTTAAATTTTTAGAATATAATAAAATTTGAGTTGGAATACATAACATTCAGAGTGTACCTAGCAAAACTCCTTGAGGGACAAGCAAAACTCCTTGAACAGAGTAAAATTTCAAAAATTTAATTGCTATAATTTAGCTACAGTGTTTATGTCAAAAAAAAATTGGCCCAAACATGTTTTATTTGAAAAACAAACACTGCAACGCCCAGTTCTTTTAATGCAATCAAAGGAAGGATGTTTTTGTGATAAGGTTATAAAGGTTATCCAAGGTGTAGCCTGACATCAAATTGCAGGCCATTTGATCCTGATGACGAAGACTTCAACAATTATCAAACCACATGCACAAGAATAGAAGCCAGCCACACCCAGGCCAAAGTCAAAAATTAAAAGAAAAAATGGTATCACTTATACCCTTGTATAATTCAGAGGCTTGTTGGGGCGAACAACATAAAACCTCGCTCCTCACGCCCCCGCTCACTCCCACATTTATCATGACGGCGCATCGAGCATGTGAGGGAGTGTTTCCCCAGCTACAGCCACTGCTACCAAGTCCTATCACATATCCGCCGCCACCGTGTATTATCATTCCATTACCTGCAGCTGTGCCTTTATCAGCCTTTAGCCCTGTTTTGCCAGCATTCAGTCATAAGCCAGCACCACAAAAGAACTTTGGCCGGCTTCAACTTCCATTACCACCAACATGTATCAATTTGAGAAAAACGATTCAACCTCCACCGCAAAAGAAAAAATTCGATTTCGCACACCTGGCAGAATCAGCCACATGCAAAGAAGATGGGCCTGAAGATGAGGCCACACGACGCAGCCGGGCTGATTCCATGGCCGTCATTGCGAGTCACGCATTTCCCTTACTATTAACACCTTATGAAGAGGGACTTGAAAGTAGACCTCATAAGAGTGAACCACGAACTTCCCGTCCACACAAGGAATTTATCTGCAGTTTTTGTCAACGTCGGTTCACCAAATCGTACAACCTGTTGATTCATGAACGAACGCACACTAATGAGAGACCATATACTTGCGATATTTGTGGTAAAGCTTTTCGTCGACATGATCATCGACGAGATCATAGGTAAATAACTTAATTTATATCCGAAATGGGATTTAAAAAAAAAAGAAGAGAATTACTGTAAGCTTAAAGGGACAGAGAGTAAATATTGGCCACACATTGATATTACTGTAATTCTGACTTTTCTCGTCACCACACGCTGAGGGGCACTTGTACGTGTGAGGAAATCCTTTACTTTAATTGCATTTGATTTATTAAGCACTGTGTAGTAAACCACAGTCAGCATGGGGCAATTAATGACCATTAAGTTTATGGAAAAAAATTTTGCAGACACCATCTCTACAATAAAAAATTATCCACCATTCCACAAAAAGTTATCATCATCTGATTTAAATTTGAATGCAAATCAGTGAGTTTGTTTTATGAAATCACAAAGCAAATAATAAAACATTTACTCATTTATGATTCATATTATATATAAAATATTACTCCATTTGGATTTACGTAAAAAACCATCGATACATTTTAAGGAGATAAATTTCTTGAAAAAGTTAAACTGCGGGGGCTCGAATCCGAGGCTGGTAGACCCCTCCCTCGCACTGCATGTAGTCCCTCGACAACAAGCTTCATTTTCTTCATGAGAGTTTATGAGAGTTTATGAGAGTTTATGAGAGTTTATGAGAGTTTATGAGAGTTTATGAGAGTTTATGAGAGTTCATAAGAGTTTATGAACAGGGCTATGGCACATACCTGCACCGCCTGCCGACCACTCATTAGATTGGAAGTGATGTTTAAAAGCAGACATAACATATGCTTGCGAATAAAATTTCAGTAGTCGAAGACAAAATAATATTAAAAAGGGATAGTGTATCATTTTACATCAGTGATAAGGGAAGTGAGATTTTGCAAGTGTTGGTAAAAATGTTCGTTTTCGTACTAACATAATAATAATTTTCAGCTATACCCATTCTAAGGAGAAACTATTCAAATGCAGTGAATGCGGTAAAGAATTCTGGCATCCCCGCACTTTAGCCGTTCATAAAATCATCCATATGGAAGACTCTCCATACAAATGTCCAACATGCGGGAGAAGTTTCAACCACCCTAGCAACTTGAAAACCCACCTGCTCACCCACACTGACATAAAACCGTACAACTGTCCCTCATGTGGAAAAGTATTCCGCAGAAATTACGATCTACGCAGGCATAGCCTCACGCACGGTCTTCACATGCTGCCACAGTAGTACAAGTGCAGAGTCAAAGAACCAAAGACAATAATTCACCAATCGATATTTCGTCATGAAAAATATTCATCCGCTGTGGTAGACAAAACTAACTTAATGAAAATTTAGCGCAATTGACTAAATAATGTACTGTGATTTGAAACTGTAAATACCAAAATTAACTTAAGTAAGCTTATGTTTATGATTGGAAAGTTTCACTTTCGTCTTATTGTTATTATTCAATTGAATTGATGAGTTATTCTAGTCTTAATTCTGATTTTAAAAAACACGATGACCATAACAAAAGTGACAACAGTATAGAGCAGCTCATATAAACAATTTTTTAATTTAAATTAACTGCATGTAATGTATTAACCTTTTAGAAACCTGCAATGGTACCGATGTTAAAAACTTAGATAAAAAACTTGTGTCGAATGAATTGTAAATGTTCACCTGATTGTAATTTTAACTTTATGACTTTTGTTAACATAATTGGTGTGCTAAGTACTACTGAAATATGCCAAAGATTATAGATGTTGAACTTTTCTGTTTTCTTTTTGTTCCTACGTGTAGTTAAAAAATTGTCTTTGTGTTTTTCCCAATTACTGCAGAACATTAAAAAGTTCTTAGATAGAATAAAAGTTTGATTTTCGTAATTCCATAAGAAAAAATGAACCATTTTGAAAGGTCAAAGCGATGCTGAAGGTCGTCTTTCTAATCCTTAACATATCATCCTAACCCAAACGATAGTCTGATTTATTTACAAAACACCTGCTTGCCAAAACGGATTACGTCAAAAAACGCACTAGCTTCCCAACACAGATCGCCTTTTTTTTACATTATAAATTATTGTTTTACATTCTATTTCAATAGCTTTATTACGCTTTCGAATTATGACTCTTTTGCCTTTTAGTAAATCTCACGATAATAGTCTTTTTATTCAATTCAGCTTTATGAAAGAACTAGGTGAAACCTGTGGAAAATCCACATTAAGAAAGATTTTTTTTAAATTTTTTAATTAATAAAAGAGCAAAGTTTTAGTCTATGGTTACCACTGGCAACTTGGTGAAAGGTGGTAAACGTTTAAAAAAGACTTATTGTTTAGCTTTGAGTTAAGCTTTGAGTTACACGCACCCTCTACCGCTAGCAAATAGTGACCCAAACATAAACAATGCACCTATATCCACCTGGGAAAATCATGCCATCCACCAAAAAAATGTAATTAGTTTATCCTAAAAATTGAACCAGCTATTATGAACATTTTTAAAACACAAAAAATGAAAAATCATTTAAATTCCCTGTTTATAGCTAATACTAATGAGTCATGGTATGACGTAAATAGATAATGGCGAATATTCCGGTCACAATTATCCGTCTGGATAATATCGATTAGAAGCGATAAGTCGATATTTGGTTAGTCTATAATGATTAAATTAGCACAGGGCCCTCTCTGTTAACATGCGGCAGCACAAACATAAACAAACAAACATTCTTTAAATTTCCTATCTGAACTAAAACTTTGCTTAGCAGACGATCGTTAATTAGTGAAAAAATGAAAAAAAGAGTTGTAACTGACTAAAATGAAATTATTAGGTGCAATTGTGATCGACAACGGCATCTGGTTGCTAAATTTGATTTTGTTTTGTGTTGTTTTGATTATTTAGTCTGGGTTTGTTACATGCAGAACAAATCCTATGTTAGGCATCGTCGGCAGCTAATTCCGTCATTTACAATTAAAAAACCAAATAAAAAATTAAGTTTTCACCTCGAATGTGTTTATTTTTAGCTTTACTATCAAACCGCCAGTAGATTTCTCGTGGATGGGCGAAATTTTTGTAGAATTAAATGGACACACTCCGCCGAAGCGGAGAAACCACATTGGTAGCCATTTGCAGCCAGACATGCGACATCTGGTGGCGTTAATTTCGTCCGACTGTTTGGCTCGTCCCTCAATCAGAGCCAGCCAATCAAAACATTCAAGTTGTGAACAGTTTTTGATTAATAACTCTAAAAATATACAACTTTTTGGGGAAATCATAATTTTTGGCTAACCTCCAGAAAAAGGGCTATCGTTTGGTATATAATTTGTAGATTTAGGGCAATTAGAAGTAGGCGAGCGACGACCGTCACAAACATCAAAGGATGCCGACTAGCGTATTATGTATATAGATTTTTAACATTTAAAAAATCTATTTTATAAAAATTTAAAAGATCGATGAACTAAATCCTATTTTCTTGCAGGGGACTTCAAGTGGAGCAATAACCATCACCTAATGACCATAAGCCTAGACTTCCTCTTTCACCGGTTTGCTAAAAGGGCTAATTATTCTTGACAAGCCACTCATGGATAACAAAGCAAATCCCATTAACAATTTAGGGTATATGCAAACATTGTAACCTTCTTTCTTCTTTTCTTAAAAAGAAAGAAGAAAGTGTAAAATAAAAAAAATATTATAATTCGTTTTAAGTATTAAATTGTATTTCTTAGTACCCTACTAACACTAACTCTTCAAAATAAAATTGACGACAAAAGATACGGTTGGCCTGTCGGTTAAACTCTTGTTTTGATTATGGCAGGTGGTGTGATGACTACTTTTAACTAAATCATGGTTACTCGTGTTAATAGAGAAAAAAAATCGAGACCGAAACTTTCTTCATGAATCAATAGCTTAAATTTATTTTATTCACTTTTTCAATTTTATTTCCTTCAATTCGGTTGTTCTGAGAATAATGCCAAGTGCAATCATCCACTCTGATTTTTTCCGTGGTAAGGAGGTTGTAGCCCTAGGGTTGTCAAGTGAGTTTTGACTTGCACCATCCCTTCCCCACTCTTACATAAGGAATGCGGATTTCCCCTCGTAACCGTAAATTCTTAATTGATTACCAGACATAAACTTCGATCTTCTGAACTGATTGAGATTTGTCTTCAAAGGCTTGCTTCAGATGACTCTATTCATTAGAAGAGAAAATTTATCCATCATCATTGTTGCCATCCATGTTGAGGTGAAATAAACACAATTTTAGACGAAATAGAGACATGAGACCCCGTGTTAAGTTTTTTTTTCTTTGTTTTTCAATGTGCATTCGTTTAGGTTAGAATGATTATTTTCAACTTTTTTTATAAGAGGTATAATTGTTGTGGACGAGCCAGTCCACAAAAATTGGATCACGTGATAGAATATTTTCATTTTCAACAAAATTAAGAAATTTAAGTATTGCATACGTAATTACACATTTACAATCTTTTATTTAAACACAACTTGTCTCAGGGGTTGAGTGTCCCTTTAAATATTATACCTCGCGTGTTTGATGCACAGTTTTACAAGCTATGCACGAAAACTGCTTCTGCACCAACAAAATAATATTCTTGTTATTACAAATTTTTCAAAAATGTTTTGTTTATTATTATTTATAAGCATATATTTAACACATGTAGCAGGTACACAGAAAAAGTCAATAGAAATTAAAAAGTGAAAAAAGGATGTTTAATTCTCACAGCTTACCTGACTACAATCGGGGTAGTTACGCTCTCGTAAGTGGTAAGGGTGCACCAATTTTGCACTTATAACGGATGGCTTGAGCATACTAGTAGGTTGAGAAGGAAGATTCATAATTTCTGTAACCGATAGTTGTGTTAAAAAACCAAACAAACAAACAAAGCAAGTACAAATTAATCTTTACCGTTTGTTTTAGGTAAAATATAGTTAGTTTTGATCAATAAATTTGGTAACCCAAAAAGTGTTCTTCTTCATCCGTGCCTTACCAATACATACCAACTAATACCATAGACCTTTCACTTAAGTTGTTCAGTGCTGTACCATTACAAAGAAAAACGAGATGTTGATTGTAACTATATACCCCGTCATAAACATTCCCAACCCCTCTGCTGAAGGGAAGGGTCACCAAAAAAATAAACAAGTTGTACAAAAATTAAAAAATTAATTAATTTAAAAACTGTCAATGTGTTTAAACAAATGACAAATTTTAAATATAAAACCTGACAGTTTTACCAGTAGTGTTAAGATCCATATGAGGATGGGTGTGTAGTGGAGATAGTTTTGAAAATTTTCTAAATATTTTAAAATTACAGAATGATGTTTTTATTACTTCTAAATTCAATTATTTAAAAAGTTCCTCACATTGTATTTTATAGTTTATGAATGATAAGCTGCTTTTTCATAAAAAAATCCTGAATGGTGAATTTGAATTTATGCGTTTAGGTATTTTGGTTTTACAGTTTGATTGAGTTCAGTACTCTACTTACTAAATACAAAATGATAAACAATGACAGCATCGAAATATGTTCAGTTTGATGAACAAATTGACACCGAATTTATGGAATTTCGTTGAAGCTACAAATGTACAAAGAAAATGGCTGCAAAGAAAATGGGGAATAAGTTGAACTGGAGCTTAGCTTAGTGACTTTTATCCCTACTTCATCTAAAATTAACATCCCAACCTAACCTAACCTAACCTAATCTAAACCTTACAAAACCTCACAAAACCTCACAAAACCTAACTAACTCTTACAAAACCTTACCTTACAAACTTTTACAAAACCTTACAAAACCTAACAAACCCTTACAAAACCATACAAAACCTTACAAAAAAATTATAAAACCTAAAAAAACCTTACTCCATACCACTTGCAAAATTTTATAACCATATTAGGTTATTCCTGAAAAATCGCAACAGACTTACTGAAGTGTGCAAACCGAAAAGAAAACTCTTGACCCAATTTGCACAGGTTTTTTCTAAAACAAGGAATGATCCATAATCACCTACAATGACCCACAATGAGCCAAAACTACCCACAACCAGCCAATACTTGTGCCCTGAAGCATACAGCATAAAAATGGATTCACCTTCTTCTCGCTCCAATTTATCAATCCGTGCTTCAACTTTCTCTTTATAAATCCGTGATAGAATTTTCATTTCATCAAATGCTGAAAGTTTAAATACTTTGTAAAAGCCAGTTTTTCTGATTGATTATATTTTCTTACCTAATTGTGTTTGTAACTCGGTCATAGTCATTTTCAGCTGTCCCATTTTAGCATTAGAGTTAGGCATTTTTCCTTCCACTACATAAATTAAACATTATTTAACCTTTTCTTTTCATAGCCATATACTTGTAATTTCAATAACATTTTTCCAGTTTAGAAATCCTAGTTTCAAAATTTTTGCTAGTTTCGGTCAAAATTTTGTTGATTAAATCTACAAAAATAATTTGCAAATGTTTTAGAAATGGTAAAAAACGTACTAATATTCTACCTAACTGTGTCTGCAGTGCGTGTGTGATTCTATTCTAAGGACCTTAGTGTTGATAACGACCTGCTAATAGTTGAATGAAAGGCGTGGAGCAATACCATTTTGCCTTGAGGAAAGTAGAAACTCTGATCCGATTTAACTAATAGCCTTACCATGTAATTTAGATTACTAGAAAATTTGGAATGAGTATTAATTGTAGTTATCTTCAGGCAGCCATTTTGGAAAACAATGGCTTGAAATGGTAACAAGTTTTCAAAACTTACTAAATGTGATGACAAATTGTATGATTACTAGAGTTAAGTAGAAAAAAAACTCTTTTGGTTATTTTAGTAAGTTTTGTTATAATGTTGCAACAATTAATATTATAAATTTTATTTGAGATACTATTTTGAAATAATGAAATTTTAAAGCGCAAAAAATTTTTTTATACCAAAGACTTTGATCATATTATATATTTCATTATTGTGTAATGATTTAAATGTAAGTGAATTTATTGTTGATATTGTTGATATTATTTTGAGATTGTTAAGTTTAAGTTGCCGTATTGTATTTAGGCAATTCTGTTTCTTGTACATTAAAGTCAAGCCGAGTTCATATACAGGAGGCATTACTGTTTATTTGACATGGTGCAGTCGACTTAAGGACCTAAGTTGGTGGAGGTAAATTGTATCAACGTGAAAAAGAATTACGTGAAAAGAGAAGGAACGAAAACTAAGTACTGTATTGGCAAAATAAGACGAAACGGTAGGCCTTTTCAGAAAGACTAAGTTCGAAAATGGCGTCCAAAGCAGATTTTTTGTCAATTGTGGATCGAGACGTTTTGGCCATGATCACATTAGACGAATTGAAAGCGAAAGGCAGACACAGGCGGTTGAATATTACGAATACCACCAAAGATGATCTAATCGATATTTTACAATAGGATAACGTTATCAATGGTCAAGCTTTAATCCTGCAATTACCCCCAAGCAGGCCGACGAGTCCACAAAGCGGTATTATGATACAAACGGAAGAAATATCAGCTCCAAGTGTCTGCACGGACATGTTAAATACCAATAAGGAAGTTGTTGATTTCCAATTGGACAATCTGGATGCACAAGTAAATTGTGTGTACAATTTTGTGCCAGAGATATCTGCCGAGCCAATTAAAATGGGCTGCGTTTGTTGCAAAAGTGAACTGGAAGAGCAAGAGAGCTCTGCAACAAATAGTCAGAACCGAAAGTTACAATGAAGAAAGCCAGAATTAATTGTGAGAGTAGACTGTACAAAATTGAATGAATACCACTTTTATTGGTCCATTATGCAATAGACGAAGAGGTAAGAAACAAAAAATAAGAAAATCTATAACTAATAATTTTATAACTGTAATTTATAGGAAATTAGTCTTTCTCCACAAGTTAAACACTGGTTGAAGTGTGTTTGTAATTTACCTTGCCCCATTACACAGTTACTAAAATACAATGATGGAAAAAAGAACGATAATAACTAAAAAGATTAAAAAACAAAAACGATGCAAATAAATAGTTACATACTACATGACATCATTTTTTAACTTGCAGCAACTTAAAAATGACTACATCATGAATGTATAGGAGAGGTTAGCGTTGTTATTTTCATCCGGGTATTTTGCGCATGCGCAGTTGGCTGGTAGGCAACAACTACTACCAGTAAACAAGG
>JAQGAS010002477.1:0-10335 GCA_034686365.1 Pachymerium ferrugineum
GCATCTCTTTCACAGATTGTTTATCTTTCAAAGAGGTTATTTTGAAAGGACTTTGTTTCAAAGCACGAGATTTCTTAGGATGATGTTTCTTATGTTTGCCCATTTAGCTATTTAGTAGTAGCTAATCTGTAAAGATAAAATACAATCTATTAGGAATTGTACATAAATGAATCAACACATGTTAGACACTAATAATGTAATTGTGTCAGAGCTTTGTACAATGAAACACAGCACTCCCTATTTTTAAACAGTGCTTTATTGAACTCTTACACCCATGCCATAATCAGACCGTAGTCCGAGCTTTGTTACTTGCTCTCCCAGGAGCATTACAACTAAACCAGTGCAAGGTTCGTGAACCATTGTCTTACTCTAGTTCATTGAGGACGCCAGTGAGGATCAGAGATTTCCACCAACTGTCTCTTTCAGACCCAGACTAGCTTGAGCTATGTAAGTGCTCAGGCACTGTGTGCCGGAGAGCCTCCTCAATCTCTCTGGAAGGTTGTCCTCGAGAGTCTATACCTTGGTCTGTTTTGGTTTCCCATTCTAAGTCTATCTATCCTTCTTGTCCTTTCTAGACTCTCACCTCCCTATATATAGCTAAGACAAGGATTTGTCACTTGAGATGTAGAATAATAGGTAATGGAATTTCAATGCAAAACCCCGTTGCTTAGGCATTAGCAAAAATAACTTCCATTGAAACACTGAAGGACCGCATGGTACTCGATTTTTTAAATCCACATCTGTGATGCCTAAAGTGTTAGGCCTCAATGACTCTAGTCTAGACCAAGGGACAATGCACTGGTTCTTCCCGGCCAGAAACCCACTATGCTCAGCCGGAATTAATGGATAGTCCACTGACATACTCCGGTCTGTCTTTGTTGAAACTGCTGTTGGCTGTGGGTCATCCACTTTGGATAAATGTCACTACACATCGCGATCATGGCCTTGATGTCCCGGTTTCTTCTCTCTGTGGGATTAGCCTGTGAGTGGTAAATACTCGTGGTATACTGCTGAATGCCACGAAGCAAGCAGAACCGAGCATACACCTTTCCCACAAACTGGGACCATTGTCACTGATGATCTTCTTAGGGAATCCAAACCTGCAAGCAACTTCACTTACCTTCTCGGCGATATTGTCACCAGACGCAGTGGCTAAGGTGAACAGTTCCACATACTTGGAGATTCGACTGACATACTCCGGTCTGTCTTTGTTGAAACTGCTGTTGGCTGCTAGGCGGCGATCCCACGGGCAACGGAGCTCACGGGTTCAAAAACGCTGGTGAGTAACCGGTAGCTTCGGATCTGGCGGTCCGAAGTGCGAAAGCAAACTCCTGGATGTGGGTCATCCACTTTGGATCAATGTCAGTATACATCGCGATCATGGCATCTCTTTGTGGGATTAGCCTGTGAGTGGTAAATACTCGTGGTACACTGTTGAATGCCACGAAGCAAGCAGAACCGAGCATACAGCGCGATTTTGTGTCGTTTGCGCGTTTGCGCCTCATTTAAAAAAAAAAAAAAATTTTTTTGTTTTGTGTGTGTTTCAGGTGTGAGGCGGGTGCGCTTTAGTTTAGGATTTTTGTTTTGTGTGCGTTTCATTGGCGTTTGCGCCTAGTCTTAAAAGTTTTCTCGTGGTGCGTTTGCAGCTCGTTTTGAGATTTTTTTCTGGGTGTTTAGTTTGCGCCTCATTATGAAATTCTTTCTTTCTTTCCTTAGTCTTCTAATATTTTAGTTTTTTGTTGGCCCGTCGCGTATGGCCCTGGCAGCCGCTGGCGACGTTAACCTCCATTTCTTTCTTTCTTTTTTTCTTTCTTTCTTTCTTTATGAAATTCTTTCGTTTCAATTACGAGCCGCATTTTAAGATTTTTCCGGTTAAGTTGCGCGCCGCATTTTAAAATTTTGTTGCGTCTCGTTTGCGCCTGATTTTTAGGGTTTGGTATTTAGTTTGTGCCTCATTTTAAAATTTTTTGAGGTTTTGTGTGTTGGCGCTGTAGGGATAAAGAGGGTTTTGTTTGTTTGTTTCGTCCATTGGGAAAAAACCAACAACAAATACGAATAATTGGTAATTCAGAGTACCGGTACTTTTAATGGGTCAACATTTTTTTAACAGTTTTCATTCAAAACAAATTGTGTGGGAAGGGTGACCGAATGTGGATTTTGGAGCAGTGGCTGGTCACTCTCCGATATCTTATGTCCCTCGAAGCGCCTCGGTCAGGTTGAGCAACAACTCCTGCTGGTCGTGCAGCTCCGTGCACATACGAATTCTATCCTCTCGTGCGTTAATCAGGAGCTCCTGGCGGTACTCTGCCAGTTGCTCGGCCGTCCGAATGCGGTGCCACATGCCCCGCATTACGCGTCCCGCGCTCTCCAAGCGCTGTTTGAGACGCCTGATCTCAGCTTCTCTGGTATCTACATCCTCCAAATTAGGGGGAATGATCACCACTGAGAATGAGAGGGAAACTCTTTAGATTGGTGTAGAGATGAGTGGGCTATTAAAATAGAGGGGTTTTACTTACCCGTACGAACGGGAAGGGGTTCTCTCGGTTTGTAAGACATGTTGTCGTGGTTAGGTGTGAGCCTAGAGTGTGAAGTGGTTAGTGCTCCGGTTATGGGGCGGGTCACAGTCGTATACAATGTTTCGGGTTCTCCTTCTAGGTCAAACTCGTCTGGAAAATTAACACGTATGTGGCATAGATACTCGATGTTGTCAACGTTGATGGTCATATTCTTAGCTGACTCTGGTGAGGGCCAGTATTGTTTGATTTCCACATCCACCACACACATGGTCGTCTTTGGGAATTTTATCGGCCTGCAAAGGATCACGGGACATCGCACCAGCAATACGATTATACTTAACCTTTCGATACCGGATGTCAAATGGTCCACTCTGTACTCGTGCTGCCCAGAGTCCAAATCGGCCGCTTGGCTCAGGTGTGTCACAAAGCCAGGTCAGTGCTTGAGCATCTGTCTCTACGTAGAAGGTGGTGTATTCTATGTATGAGCGGGATCGCTCTACTGCCCATACAACACTCAAGCGCTAGGGTAGAGCTCAGACTCAGCTCTGCGAAGTACTCGTCTAGCAAAAGCAACGGGTCGAGATACCGAGTGGTACGCTTTTGTTTTTTTTTCTTTCTTTCTGGTTCTCGATTGATAACTTTGTCTCCTACTTCCCTGGTTCTATCGCTCTCAGTCCTCTCAATTCTCAATGCCAGTGGGTCAGAAGGATCTACTTCTTGGAGTAAGACGGCACCTAATCCAGTGCGACTGGCATCGGTCTGGATTATGAATGGTTTGTTGAAGTCTGGCTGCAGTAGAATGACTTCCTCCATAAGAATCAGAACATGGCTCAACGGTTGGTATATCCGTGAAGACTGGGCTTCTTTCTCGCTGATAGTAGTCTCGCATGTCGTTACTGGGCTAAGGACGCCAGTGTGGGTCGTCCGTATTTATTGTAATAGGTCAGGTTAATATTAAGGCAAATGATATTTTTTTTAATACCTTGTCTTCTTCCATTGTAAACTCGTCATCTTGTATCCGTTGCAGTATGTCTATTCTAGGGTACTCCGCCACAACTTGTATCTCCTGTTCCTCATCATCTTGTTGTTGAGTATAACCTGAAGTTCTCATTAGTTATTCTGTTATTATTGTTTTATATTCTTTTTACCTCTGGAAGTATTTTGGGAATAAAAATTGGCTGTAGGAATTGTATCTGGATCTGTATCAAGTAGGCCACTTGATGGGAGTTCGTCTTCAGTGATGGCCAGGCGACGTCTGGCGGTTGGTGGTGGCTGTGTTGACTCGTCATCGGATGAACTTGACAGATCTAACGACCTGCATCGGCCTGTGTGCCCTGTTGTAGTCCTAAAAATGGGGCTGTCTGGTCACAGAGGGCTGTTGACAGGCTGCTGAGAGCTTCTGGCCGGATGCTGCAAACTGTCAGGGCTGTCCAGCCATCTTTGCCTTGGTGGTTGTCGTCGTCGCTGTGATCTTCGTATTGGCTGTTGACTTGGGCCTGGAAGAGAAAGATGCTTCTCCGTCGTCCAAAAAGTTTAATATTACATGGGTTTTGCCATTTATATTGGGAAATAGAAAAATAAAATGAATTAAAAATCTTTTTCGAAACTAAGTGTTGCTAAAATATCATGATTTCGGTATATATTGTGGAGTCTGGCATAGAAATCGGACTTGGAAGCCAAAGTGATATTAAAAACCTCTTGTAAAATTATAAGGGATCACTTATCTGGCTTCACGATGTATTCGCAACATTTCCTCGCAATATTTAGTTTCGCCAATTTCCATTCGCAAATCTTCCTATTCGGGTGTGATGTGTAAATCTTTTACGCAGCTGATCTGCATGGCGTTTCCAAATTGTCTAAGCGCACCAAATATGTGACTGGTGAAATGCGCCATATTACTTTTGCTGAAACCCACGAGTGCTTGCTTCTATATGTTGCTGCGTAAACTAGGTCATCGATGAAAAGACCTTTTGAATCATTTTTATTTTGTGCTGTCTACGTTTCCGTGACCTGCGTTGCACACCCAATCCTCATGACAAAAATCATACGCCCTGTCAGTTGAGCAACTCTTAATCAGTTTAATGGCCTCTGATTCTGCAACCGTGGGGTTATCTGCCCGCCAAGCCCGAAGCGAGTTGACAAAGATATGAATCTTCTTGCCCCCTTCTTTATCACCTGTGAAAGTTGTATCATACGACATTTACGACATTTGGATTCTTGTGACTCCTTTTAATTACGTTTTTTGCTAAATCTATCGCAGGAGGAACAGAACGATAACCACACAGGAAAATTTCAATCTAGTTGAAAATTTGAAGTTTTGTTAAATCAAAAACGGTATTCATTAACAGATCTCATATGTTCTCTCACCTTTTCCCATCTGTCTTCGGACAACAGGGAAACCGCAGCTCCCGTGTCTACCAACATCTTTACCTTCTGTCCCCCTATGGATGCTTCTATTATGGGAATTAAGTTTTGCCCTAAGGCATTTATTTGGTAGATCACCCTGTCCACAGCTGCAGGTTCTTTTTTCACATCTTTTATTGTAAGTTCATCTTGTAACGGGGTGACTGCATATAATATAAAATATATTCACCAGAGCCGCTTACAGTAGGGATATATGATAATATTATATATCCCAACGATGAGCTTGTTCAACAAGGTGAGCACACAGCTGCAATCCAAGGGCTCTTCACTCCACTCGCGAGTTAATCCTATCACAATCTGAATACCCAAATCACAGTCGTCCCTACGCCATACAGCTAGGACAACGTACGTGAAATACGTGCAATACGACTGGAAAAGACTAAGATCCCTTTAATACGGCAATCACCCTTTTTTATACCAAACGGTGTCAAAGCGTGGCCACGTGACCTATGACTAATCAATGAACAGGTCACCAACCATCCTTGACCAAATGCAAGGCCTTAGGGTGTGAGTAATGACAAGGACGAAAATAGCACATTTTCCTCCCCCACACTAAGTGTGTCAATAGGCGTGGGAAAATATGTAATCATATTTTCCCCTCACCTATTAGTGGAAATATGACGGAATCATCATATTCCTGACATTACAGGGAACCAGACCATATCTTATTTGTTGTCCCTGCGTGTGCTCTGAAGAGTACACGCCAGTTATCCTTCAACCCTAAAAGTGAACAACTTTGTTAATGTATTCCCCGGTCTGAAAGCATTTTGTGCAAGAACTAATAATAATAATGTTTATTCTTTAGTACCATTAGGTTATAGGAAGGGGTTGCAATAACTAATACATTAATTAATCAACAATAATAAATTCGAGATAAGTACAAACTAAATAATAAATTCATGCCAGATAATAAAAAATTCACAACCATTAATAAATTAGTAATAAATCCAAACCTCTCACATATACGTTACAGTAACGTTATCCAAATAAAATAACCCACTCCACATTCGGTTAGATCCGAATACAGCAGCACAAAATCAACATAAACCACAACAACAATCAACTTTACAATTACTTCAACTTCCACTCTCGATCAGCCACCAATTAATCCGTATCATCACCATATCTTCTCAACATGGCTACAATCTTTCTCCATTTTGACATTGCACCCGTACCACCACTTGCAATTCTGACCAGTAAATTCGACATCTTCAGGTCATTCAGTTTTGGTTTGCCATTGAGCCAGTTATAACAGTGAATTACATGTCTCATTGTTTCCTCCGCTGATCTACACAGTCTGCATTTTCTAAGTTCTTCTTCTCTCCAATATTCCCCGCCTCTGACGTCATTTCCACATCTGAAACTCATCAATTCCATTTGCTTCTGCCTCGTCAATCTGTTATAAGGTGGTATCACTGGATGGAGATTAATATACTCCATGTTATATGTCGATTGTCCTATTCGGTTCCATCTCCACTGTTTCTTCATATTGTGCAAGAACTATAACCTGAATGAAATTTTATTGTTTTATGTAAGCTTTAGCTGGAGCATACAAACAAATGAATGAATTTCAATAGTGAGTTTTTTATTTTTAAAAAATCCTTCTGATTGCAATTTTATCATTTCCTTTACAAACATTTAAATACTCCTTTACTGATGGAGGTTTTGACTTACGCTAGGAAGTGCCCCTGATTGAGTGGTTTGATGGTTACGACTCGAACTTGGCCGAAATTCCACCCATGAAGGCTAATCGCCTGGTTGTTCTGCTGTTGTAAAGGGAAGGCTTTGTACTTTCTCGGTGCATAATTTCGCTAGCCAGTGGGTAACTTGGTCCAGCTGAAAGTTGTTTGAGGGTGGGTATAGGTAAACAACTCCTGAGGTAAGTTAGCCCCTTGCAAAACTTCAACGACATGGGCCGGCTAAGATGTTTTAGATTTCGTAAAGCTTATTGATGGTTTTCTGCAGGTAAAAGGTAATTACCCAAGCTCGAGTATAGGCAATAGTATCACTCAGATTAAAATTACTACATCGACCAGCCGGCAACGGAGGAAGGTCGGTATTACGTCTTAGCCAATCTGGGGGAACAATATCCGCATGTCGTAAAAGCTTTCTATACATCAAGGCCACAAAGTGAGCTGGCGAAACACCCGCTGCCCTTGCAAGAAAAGCAATTATCGCGGATGTCGGCTAACTTATAATAGCCGTACCCGTGGCAAAATGGGCATAACTCTACTCGTCGTCGATCCCCTGCTGTCCACTGATGGTTCTGAGGTATATACTCAACTCGTTGATCAGTTGTCAAATCAATTGGGCGTGGCACCATGCTGAGTTGATCGAATATACCATCCATAATCCATAAAAATCCATAAAAACCCATGACCATGGATAGAGCCACGATGCTGCATCTCATATCGCCAAAAAAAAAATCTGTCACCTTCCCCAGTAGGCTTATTCGCAACAGTACACAGTTAAAAAAAAGAACGAAATTTGTGATCAAAATATCGGGCTGTAGTTGCAGGAGCTCTACGGATCAAATCAGCAATTTCATTGAAAGTCAATATTGTGGGAAATAGTTCACACAATTTCTTTTAAAATTAACGCAAACAATTATTGCATGTAGCAATTTAATTCAATGCACTGAATATTTCACTCCACCAATTCAACACTGTTGCACTTCACACAATACACAGAAGCTTCACTGTTTCCGGTGCACTTACATTCGTTGGTTACAATCCCCCAAAAGGAAGAAGGCTTTATTCTAAAGTTGGGAGATAGTTCACACAATTTCATTTAAAATTAACGCAAACAATTATTGCATGTAGCAATTTAATTCAATGCACTGAATATTTCACTCCACCAATTCAACACTGTTGCACTTCACACAATACACAGAAGCTTCACTGTATCCGGTGCACTTACACTTTGATTACAATCCCCCAAGAAAAAGAAGGCTTTATTCTAAAGTTGGGAGATAGTTCACACAATTTCTTTTAACCGGTAGCTTCGGATCTGGCGGTCCGAAGTGCGAAAGCAAACTCCTGGATGTGGGTCACACTTTGGATGAATGTCAGTATACATCGCGACTTTATCTTTTTTTACAATTTCAATTTTCTCACTCAGTGTAACACTCTTGAAACCAGAGAAACCCTCACGACTGCGCTGCTTGCTTCACCACTACTTTCGTCCTTACCCACGCCAAGCGGGTCGCGGAACCATTCAGCATAATCTTTGGCCATCTCTTTATCAAAATTGATACTTAGTCGTTGAGATTCTTTATCCACTAATCGCCACACTTTTTTACTACTGATAACGTTCCGTACTCCCGCTCGCTCTTCTGACGAACATATGACTTGAAATGATTTCTGTCCATTCTATATTTCCTCCTCGTAATATCATTTGGGTTCAATTTGTATTTCTTCCAGCTACTAATTTTTGCTCTATTTAATTGACTGGCCTTGCTGGACCACCATTGTTTTGACTTTTTATGTGTTTTCTTCCATGGTGCAAAAACATCCATCACCTGACAATAATTATTCCTTAAAATCTCATATTGTATATCTACCTCATCTGTCTGCATAATTTCGTCCAATCGCAGTTCTGTATCGCTGCATTAAAATCGTCCCAATTAATTTCTTTAAAATTTCGGATGTGCCTAGTTGCTCTTTGTCTGTTGACCTTTACCATTGCCTTCAACCGTACAAAAATCAAATCATGATCCATTTTCTCGCCATTTAGGTGTCGAATCGTCTTTATTTTGTGAGTCAGTGGTTCGAATATTTGATCCAGACAAGTTGCAGTGTTACTTGTGACTCGGGTCGGCCTCATACTGATAGGCTTCAATCCAACCTCCTTTAAACGCTGTCACAATATCTTCAGTCTTCTCTTCATCACTGGAAAAGTCAATATTAAAATCGCCCACAACAAAATTAATTGCATTACACCTAATCTCTCACATCACACAATCCATCATCTCACTCTAGAACAATATTGAGGTCAATACAGAACATGACAATATTCATGACCATTCTCATTCTTTATACGAACCAACAAATATTCAAATTCACCCGAGTTTTCCCCTTTCACATATTCACTCTCAACATCGGACCGTATATAAACCATTACTCCTCCCCCATGTCCTACTCGATCACACCTAAAGACTTTATAATTTGGTATATTAACTAGTTCATCAGGGCAATTCATACTCAGCCATGTCTCCGTTATTATCAATATAATCGGTTTATACTCATTCGCTACGCACACAATTTCGTTCAGTTTTCCCATCATTGATCTGGCATTCATGTATAATATGCTGACGCTATTATTTTCTCTTCCTTGTTGTAAGTTCCTTTTTACCTTTAATTGGCCTCCCAGTAACCTTTCGCGTCTTCTCAACCCTGACCTTTTCTTCCTCGCACTCCTCATCGCTCCGGTCTCCCTGGTCGTTCACCGCATCGCTCTCATCACCACTCTCGATAGGCTCGTCCACCCCTTCAACAAACTCCACTGGTGTCCGGCCAAGAAATCTTCTGTAAATGACGCCACTAGGCCAAAACTCGTCTCGCATCACCTGATTTAAAAATTTTTCGGGAAATTCCACTTGATCTGCTTCCATCTCTACACTTCCATTTATAAATCTTAGTAATGGTTATTCCCAGTTTACCTAAAAAATTTTTCATGTCATCTGCTGTCACTGTCTCATGAAGGTTAGACAAATTTATAAAATAAATCACTTTACAAAAAAAACAAAAAACAAAACAGAAAACACCGAGATTATTAACTAATTTGTAATACACCAGCAAATAAAAGTTCAATACCAATAATAATTTAATAAAATAAAGAAAACTAACCTGAGCCTTTATAGGTTTGTTGTTCTTATTACGTCGGCCATGGTTTATTTGTTTACATCGAACGATCGAACAGTTTTTCGTTTTCAATCCAGCGGTTTAAAATGGAGTGGCGATATCTCCTTTGGTTTTTTGGACTGGGTATGCTCAGCATCGTAGTAGTTCGGACTAGTGTTAACCCGGATGCTGAATACTTACAATCGCTGGAGCCTGCACATAACTTGGTTTTTGGGTAAAAAATAATAATTCAAGAAATTGATTATTCACTCGAAGTAAACGGAAATTTTTTTCCCCTTAACAGATACGGAAAATTAACATGGGAATGGAGTTACGGTAGCCGAAGTTATGCTTATCCAAGCCTTATCGCTGTCATATACAAACTGCTCGCGATTTTGCACTTGGATTACGTTGAAGCATTGGTAATTCTAAGTAATAAGAATTGATAAATAATTTTCAAAGCAAATTTTATGAACGTATAGATTTACGCACCGAGAATTTTGCAAGCGATGATTTCCGCGATTGGACATTACTACACCTGCGAATTAGGAAGG
>JAQGAS010002478.1:0-10334 GCA_034686365.1 Pachymerium ferrugineum
CCATCAATACTTCAGAACAGCAGCTGGCAATCAACGCTCCTAAACAACAGCCGACAATCAATACTCCAGAACAGCAATCGGCAACCAATATTTCAGAACCGCAGCAGAACATCAATACTTCAGAACAGCAGCTGGCAATCAACGCTCCTAAACAACAGCCGACAATCAATACTCCTGAACAGCAACCGACAGTTGAAGCGGAAGTTGAAATCTCTACTTTTAAGAAAGATAAAGTACAAAAACCTCTGAGTGTTATATTTAAGAAAGGGGAGCAGAACTCGCAAGCTGCTAGTAAATCTGAAAAAACCAGCGATGAGCAAGTTAAAAACCCTATTGGAAGAAGTATAATTGCAGAATTGAAAGTTGGGACTACATTTCAGTTGTGCCTTTCAATCTTAGAATCACCTGACAAAATGTGGGGTTTGGTGAGATGCAACAAGGCAGATACCATTGGAATACTTAAAAATGATTTTGGCAAGTACGAAACGGAAGATGATTTGATAAATTCATCCATTGGGAGTTTAATTGTTGCGAAATCTAAAGATTATGGGAATTGGGGACGTGCCTTATTGCTTGATACCTCTGACGAAGAACCGCTAGTTTTCTTTGTGGACTATTGCAATATGGAAAAAATTGCTTTGGTTCGTCAACTCATGCCGCGTCATTCGGATGTGCCCATTATAGGGGCTTACTGTTTAATAGAGGCGAGCTCGTTAGGGGAGAAATTGATACCGTATATTGAATCTCGAGATAATGTATTGGATTTGTGTGTAGTTAAAATACTGAAGAAGGAGCATTTAAAATGTATTATAGTCGATGATGAGGGTGAAGAAATCGGATCAGCTGAAGTTATCAGCACTACATTAAAAGGTTTAGAGTTAGTTGAGGAATATTCCAAAGACAACTCACCATCAAACACAAAACCAAATGAAGTACCTGAAAAAGTTGAGGCTAAACCTTCAAAAGAGAAAACTACCACAATCACTGCTGATTTACCAAAGTTGCAAATTGACCCTGAAGGAACTAGCGTCGTGCTTACGGGAATCATTGCACCCAACAAAGTTATCGCCAGTCCAGAGACTTACCTAGAGAGCATGAAAGACATTTATAGTCATTTGGCCTAATTAAGTCAGGGAAATTACCAACCCCAGCGGAAGGAGCTGGTATGTGCTATGTACGACCTAGATCAGGTTTGGTATCGTGCTGAGGTTACAGCAAATGATGCCACTGTTTTGTTTATTGATTACGGTAATGAAGCTACAGTTAATTTCAATTCTATTTTGCCTATTATCCCGGAAGCTCTTGCTTGTCCTGCATCCGTCGTTCTTACCTGATCAGCTGATTGTCTTAAAGAGTTTGTTAATGACAAGATAACCATGACTGTGAGTGATGAAAGTACTCATCCGATAACAGTTAAGTTTTATAATAATAAAATGCCGATTTGTTATGATTGCAGACAACATTTTTTTTGTAACGGAACTCAATAAGCCTTGAGGTTTTCTAGTGTTTTTTTTTCGAGCCATTTTAACGACTGTAATGAGGAAAATATTGTTTCTTGTATTTTGAAGATAGGGAGGAATGTGCGATGAAGCTTCTCGAGGATGTTAATTTGGGTAATTTATGTAACGAATTTCTTTATTTTTTGTTGACAAACTGTGAAGCCAAGTTTGAAAACATGTTTAAAGTTCAAAAATTGTAATAAATATCTTAAGCCATTACGTCATGCCTAAAGATTAACAATTTCTAACTAAACAAAAGCTCAAGAGATTAAGCAGTATCTTTCATAGATTATATAAAGTGTTTGAGCGGTGTGTAACAGTCACTACCAAACGAACAGTAACCATGAAATTTATATTGACTTTTAGTTTCATTTTGTTTATTGTGGCCTCTGCACAAATGGGACCGTTTGGATATAATAATGGTAAGAATTTTACATTGAAATTTATAAATGATTAAATGTAGCATTTTTTAAACTTTTAGGCTTTGGTCCGTGCGTGCACAAACCGAAGCCCTATGCCGACTGGGTGTGTTTCAAAATTTGTCGATATTCGCGTGCCTTAAATGGAGGTTATTGTGAGAACAACACATGTAAGTGCTATTAGCCAGTGTGGAAATAAGTGCATCGCACAAAATGTTATTTTCAAATTACGACAGTCGTGATTTATTAAATGTAAAAAAAATACACTAATCCTTTAACTGTGTATTCGTGTAAAACATGTAACAGTCAATTTTTCTCTACCACATTTTCTAGTCACAATAGTTCGTTTATGAATATTATCTCGTTTCAAAATTTCTGATATTTCATCTGCAAAAATATAAACAAACGTTACATAATTATTTAAATTTTAAGATCATTTAAAATCTTACCAATATCATTAACATCAAGAGTAAGTAAGTAAAATCTTCCCTTTGGGGAGAGTAAATTATTAACATGTGCTAAAAGTCTATCGGTAACTCTCCTCCCTCGATTTCCGCCGGCCCAGGATGCCGTTATCTGCATACCACCTACCTGCAATAAGGTAAAATTAAATCTAAAAATCAGTTTTCGCATAATAACTATGTACGCACTTCTTCATCAGGTGTTTCTACGTAAGGTGGATTGAAGAGTAAAACATCTATTTTATTACGAAGCCGTGGTGTAAGTGAAGTAGCCTACAATTTAATATTTATTAATATCAGTTTAACATTTTGAAGTGGCTGACAACCTCGTCATCGTACCAAATCCGTTAAAACTGGTTCAACTGCCACCTTATTAGCACTTGCCATCACACTTGTTGCCTTAATCGCATCTTTATTTACATCTGTGCACCTGCATAAAATAAAAAATTAGTATCACTATTTAAACTAGAAATCTTTTACCAACATGTATAATGCACGCGGTCCTAATTGCATTGCAAGGAATGATATTACAATCCCAGATCCACATCCGATTTCAAGGCAAATTGAGGGTCTTATCAAATTTAATTTCACTTTAAATATTAAATCACATACATGTAACTCGACTTGAACTCACTCAATATCCTTTATCCCTTCTATTTCACTTTCCAACGCATCCAGCATCAAAAATGAATCCTCGGCTGGCTCATAAACAAAGTCATACATTACTCTTAATTCAGTGGGAATAACAGGCGTCGCCATTTTGCTTTTGATCGACGACTCATTTCTGGTACATAAATATACATTACATTTTTTTGCAATAGGTGGCACTATAATATTGATGCCATGATTTTAAATCTGCAGAAACTGAAAAAACTAAGAATAACTTTCTAATAGTTGTGTAAAGTTTTAAAAGCGTAAAAAAATTCATTAGGAAACTGTAAAAAATAAAAATAAAGTTAGTTTTATTCATAAAAATTTACCTACCAAATCAATTATTACACAACAATTAGTCAATTAACGTAACATCAATCACGCATTTATACAGGAGAGAAGACATGTGCGAAAGATAAAATCGGCGGTAAGTTTTACGTTGTTTACTTTCCTTTTTAAATTACTTCAACGCTGTAGTCAGAGATTAAAAAGGGGTTTATAAGCGGTTTAGAATGTAGGAGTAAAGTACCCGGAAATTGAGGCGCTAAAGAAAAAAAATTGGGCAGTATATTATCGAGTGAAAAAAAATTATTGCGGTGCCATTTGTAATCACCATTACCCAGTACTAAATTAAAGCATTCCAGAAAAATTCTGAAACCTATCATGTGTGAACCGTGAAATCATTTTTTCTCAATATCTGTCGAGCTAGAAATACTTGGGCGACCAGCGTGTAAACTTTTCAGCCATCAATTTTTTTTATTTTTCACTTTCTTTTTATCCACTCAGCTGTGGAAATTTAGTATTAACTTTACCACCCTTCAGAAATTGAAAAAAAAAATTATAAGCAATATTGTCTCAGTTTATTCTTATAGTAACAGAAGTAGCCAGTCATGAACTGATTCAAGTGTATAGTCTCTATGGAACTTTGGCCTCTAATGGTATTAGTTGCTTGACCGCAATAGAGGGAGGGTACTGGAGTTTTAATTACGATTTAAATCAAATTAAAACATAAGAAAGAAACTGGAACACGGGAAAGGGATTGTAATTTCAAATGAAACATAAAAGAATGTTTTACGAGGTATTAAAACGTTAATAGTTTGTAATTAATAGCGATTTAATTGGATCAACTTGATCATGTGATTTAATTCATTCATTAAACTTTAAAAAAGTTTTTGTTATTTACTTTTTTCTTAAAGCTTTTGAAAAAAGTAATTGAATAATTAAAAGTCAAGGTGAAAGGTGAAGGAATGGACGCCGCCCTAGTGGCAGAAACGAGACTAGATTGGGTTAATTACACGACAAAGGAGAGACAAGAGAAGATGACTCTTCATCTTAAGAGATTTACTACACAGGTTTAACCTCGGAATGCACACGCGCAATACACCGACATTCCATACCTGCGTCAGCAATTAGTGAACTAGTTGCTGCTATGGCAGTTTAACAATATTTTTTTTTCTCTCTTGGATAATTTTCTCCCACTTACTTTTTTTCT
Organism: Pachymerium ferrugineum; assembly: GCA_034686365.1. Lineage (NCBI taxonomy): Eukaryota > Metazoa > Arthropoda > Chilopoda > Geophilomorpha > Geophilidae > Pachymerium > Pachymerium ferrugineum. The sequence goes on from JAQGAS010002478.1 coordinate 4,523, forward strand.
CTCTTCAAATATCCTATTGTGGGAATTAACAGTCAATTCCTTTTCGCTCGGGGACGAATAAAAGATGTAGGTTAAATTAATATAAATGAAGGCGTAACGTTAAATAGATTCAAAACAAAAGGTAGTTTTATTTGATTTAAAAATAAAAATACGTAATAAAAAATGTACACACAAAAAAACACACATTAACAACTTGTCAGACAAAGTTGTTTTTTTACGAGTGTGTCACTAATATTCCCTCTAAGGCATTTCCATTTCGTCCTTGGAAATGGAGATGGGGAGAACTCACCTGGATATCACTTCAAAGGTTGCGCGTTGCAATTTTCACCTGTGATTCATGGCTATCTGAGTTAAGAAAATTGGGTTAGTACGGGGAAAATACCCATGTACAAACCCCTTATCATCCAACTAGAAAGTGGGCGGTCCACTCAGGGGTTGGACGGGGAGGAATTGATGGCGCCCACAATTTCCGGTCTGGCACGCCCATTCTCAGCATTCTCAAGAAAAAAAAATTGAACATGAGTTTGAGGGTGTTGAAATCTTGGGGTTGGACAAGGGACGTTGTGGGAGGCGCGTGTGTGTGGGGCTAGGGGTTTCTGCAACTGTTGTTGTTGTTGTTGTTGTTGATGACATATTGGTTGCAGACTTGCAGACATAAAACTTCTAAACAACTTTTTGAACAAAAATCTCCTGTTTTGAAGACCACAGAAGTTTGTAAATGGTGCAGAAAGAAAAAATTTTTAGGGGAGTAAATTGCCCTGAAATTAGTTTTTTCTTTTCTTGGAGGTTTATGTAATTTTGACACTCACCCATGTCATGCCACCCCTTAAATGGCACAAAATGAGAAGTCTTTGGGACCACCTGGAATAGTTATGTCCTGTCTCTGCATTTCGGACATGGCTCTGTGGTTTTCTTATGTTTCATTCCAGATGTCTGTGTAAGGTTAAGGAAGGTTAGAGGACTTGTTGGAATTTTGTTTAACATGACTGCACTCCTCAATTTCATCTCTGTAGGTCTCATATCCGGTAGCTTCGCAATATCTTACCTCATAAATTATTATTGTCCAATTTAAAGTATTAAATTTTTAGTCTCTTGCTGAGGTGTTGACCAATTTAGGAGTTAATGTAAGTTTGCTAGCAGATGGTCAAGAGGAGGAGTTGAAGACAATTAATTGTTCTTTAATTAAGACACGTTTGAAGCTTAAGGCAGAACTTCTTTACGCCTAAAAGGAGATTGAAGGATAGTAATTCAAAAGTAAAGGAATGAAAAAGAAATTTATGCATGGCAGTTGTTTTGTGTGAAAAAAAAAATTGTCTGGGGTTATGTTTTGTAAGTTGATTTGCTCTACGTCTAATTAGTGGCATTTTTTTCTGTTTTCTTACAGGGTGCCATTTTGCAGTTGTTGTTGTCCTGGATGTAGCCCTTGGGTATGTTTTATGCTGTGTTCATAATTGTGTACAAGTTTGTCTTAGTAATAAAAATTTTTTCTTCCAGTCATAAAGTCCAAAAATGAAGTTTAAGAGGAGAGAAAGAGGGAGAGGCCCGGGTGGCCAACTTCTGAGATTGTCCAAACGACTTTAAAGGGAAATAAAGGGTTGCGATGAAATTGGATGCCAAAATTTTGAAGGTAATTGTAAAGTAGTAGTAATATTACAGGTTTATTGTTTTATGTGTTTTTCGCGTGTAAAAGGGATAGAATTAGATTGTTTAGGGAAGTAATAGTTGCAAGTCATAAAATGTGTGTCAGAAAAAAAAAAGAAAATCAAATTTAGTCGTGATCTAGAGTTCGTGACGTAATAGCAGGTTTAACCTTTGCATTACTGTAATCTGGTTTAAACGTAGTTGCACATTTTGTGGTTCAGAATTGATTTTTGTGGGATTCTATTGCGTAGGAAATTTATAACCCAACACCTGGAACGCGATAGAACATTGATGAATCTTTTTTTTACAGCAAGAATTTATTTGAAATTTCGTCCGCACAAATTAAATCTAGAAAAGCAACTATTTAACTCTAAAGTAACAGCGCGTAAACACCTTTGTGTATAATAAATTAGAATCAAGATAAAACAAATGCAAGAACGACATTTCAGATGGTGACATAGATGCAATTAAAATTCATGTAAAATGTATGAGTTTTTAGGCAAATGTATTAAAAAGCAGGCCACCTTTATCACTGTTGTAAAAGAACGGTGGGTATAATGGATGCAAGTCTTTGAAAGTCGTCAGCTGGCGGCCATTTGCCACTCCTTGCGCAATTCATTAGTCGTAGTCACCGCCTCTCCCATTGCCGACGAGGCTAATTGCAATGTGTCCTCGTGCACCTGAGGCCTCGCAAGACGACAAGGGCGGAGTCCCAGAGGAGGACCAATCAATCAGAGGTTGGGTTGGCTCGAGACGTCCATTGATTATTCACAGGTGATAAAAATGGCCTGCAGAAGGCAGGCGTTTTGGGAAAGACAAGGGATAATTTGATTACGTTAGTTTTGAGTTTAGGGTTTTGAGGTAATTTAATTAGAAATGAAAGTGGGGGTTTAATTGGAGGTTGAAGCGAACCTACTCGGCCAGGATATGGTGGGTGAAGTTGGTGATTTGTATCACTTAAAGTTGAAAATTTTTTTTTAGTGGAGATAAATGAAGGAAGTGTAGATTTTGGGTGGAATGGAATTTTGAATGTGTGTTTAAATTTAAATGATATTCTTTTTTGCTGGTAAGAGAATGTTTGCTCTTTTTGGCGAGAGTTTTCAAGTGATTATGAATATTAAAAATGCAGATTAAAAATTTATAAAGTAATTTCATCGTTAGTTTTTACAATGAATTTTTAAAGCATAATATTTAATCTTTTTTAATACATGGAAAAATAATACTTAGTGAAAATATAAAACATAAACAATGTTTCATACATTGTTTTTATCCTTGCTCATCAACTATTAATCATTACCCAAAAAAAACTGTTGAGTTAGAGCATAAAAAAATTTAAATCAACTTTTAAAAACTGCTCTAATTTTGGACAAGCGTTTAATGTATGAACGCCCAATAGCAGTATAAAAAGAAGATAATGTAACCCAAACCAAACAAAAATAACCTTTTATTTATTAATATTTTAGTATTCAGTAGCTCAATAAATCCCATAGATTTATACCTAACCTCAATAACGGAATCTTGAGGTCAATAGATGAGAATGCCTTTCACAGGAAACCCTATGCCATCTGATAAGAGTATGTTGTTACACATTGGGCACAAGTGAATGACTTGCAGTTGAATCATTTCAAAGTTAGGTCATGCATGATTGATTCACCATTGATCAGTAGAGTACAACCGCAGGCTGTGTGTCTTGTGGGACAAAAGGGGGATAGAAAAGATGTAGCCTTAGGGTGAGCTAGTCTCTTGAATTATGAGGGGAGGTAAGCAGATGGTGTGTGTCTGTCCCAATTGGCATTGGTAAAGGAATTTTTTCCTCCTTGATGTCCCCTTAGGCAAATGTCTTGTTGTAATTTGCTTAACTAGAAACAAAAAGAAAATTACATCTACATCTTTTTTGAGGTGAGATTTATTCACTTTAGTAGACTACTACCTTTTTTTTCCTTCTTTTTATTTTGAAACCATGGGAGGTCATTATGATATGAAAAGACAGTTTGGATAGGATGTTTTGGGGTTTTAAAGAAGATTGCTTTAGAAGATGGGTAGGTTGGTTCTTCCTCTTTTTTTCCTCGTTATAAGAGCAATTAATGTTATGTTAGTGTGTGGAATTAAGAATTTCTACAAAGTGGAATCACATTTTGAAGAGTTCTTGTGCGTGGAATGTGACTGTGATTGATTTATTAGCTAAAAAGGGTTTTTTTTCTTTAGATGGGAGAGATTGTTATGTTTAGCAGTAGAGATGATCTTTTTTTCTTGGAATTGATCTATGCTAATATTTTTTATTTTCATAAATGGCTTTTTATATCTTTGCCTTGAAGAAAAAAAAGTTGTGCAGGTCTATTCTTAGATTAAAGGGTTGTAGATCCCTGTGAGAATATATGAGGCTGTTATTTTCGTGTCGTTGATTCACAAAGTAGTCCGTTGTGAATTTCAGTCGGTGGAAGAACGTGGCCTTGTTGAGTTTTTTTCCCCCTCGCGGTGCCAATCAACCGAAATATGTAAGTATTTATGAGAGGCTCATTTACTAGACGCCTTGTTAAAAAACTTTTGTATTTTTAGAGGAAATGATATCATTTATTTTTAGGTATTCTATTTTTATATTGGCTAAAAATGTCACAAATTACAATTAGTTCAGTCAATCTTCGATCTAAAGCGTAGAATTATTGAGTGGGTAGAATGAACTTTGAAATTATTATTCTGACTTAAGCCCGGTAACCATTTTTGAGGCGGTAATTACACTTTCCCATAGACTGAATAGAAATTGTCTCATTGGCTCTCATTTTTCAGCCTAATTTCCATTTTTTTTCCCTTGATAGTGAAGATTTGATTATGCAGTGTAAATTCTAAGACAGCTCATTTATGCAAAGAAAGTGGTGCATTTTTCTGGAGCTCTTTGTGCGAAATTCCTCACTTTATTAGTCTACATTTACTATACGATGATAAAGAAAAGAAGTATGAAGCTTAGGTCAAAGTTTCTTCTTCTCACAGTGTCCGCCTGGCGGAGCCACTGATACAATCTTAATGGTTCCTGCATTATTCACATAATAAGTTATCTGAAAGTGTCAAGTAAAACTCAAAGATTGATCGAGTTGTTTTAAACCTAGTGCGTAATAAAAACCAAACAACCTTATAAATATCGCGTTACAACTTTAAACAGACACCAAAAGTTGATAAAACAACTTTTATTTTAACATTAAGGAAGAAAAAATTGTTTTTATTATACCAGATACAATCTGACATATTTCTTATGAGAGCTACGTGACAACAAAACTAGGCTATACATTGAAATGAGATACTCTGACTTTTTTAATACTAACTATAAATTTAAAGATTAATCTAGGGTTTAAGTGTTAAGAGAATTAGAACATTTCAATGGTTGCCATTTATTTGCAGATGCTTCAAGCTCTTATTTCAGAGGGTGCATTACTTCATTGCCAAAATCCCTCTTTTCATACGCCCTCCATCTTCCCCATGTCTGATAATCCTCTGACCAGTTGTGATGATGTGACACTCGTCCATAAAATCTCATCCCAGGATTTGAAAGACTACAAAGAAATATTTATGTAAATGAAGTTGCAAGTGCGTTAAAATGGCGCCTCTGGTGATAGGCAAGCTGACGAATTCCCATTCTCCCTCTCTCTAACCTACCTTCCTTCTTAACGTCAGCAGGGGGGAGAATAAGAAGGGATCTTCCTCTGGTTTCTGGAAGATAAGCTCAACCTTCCCGGTTCTTGTGCAGATGAGGTCGAATGCAAGAGGTAATCACTGACGGTGCCAGACGCTTGATTTTACTTCCCCTCGACCAGCAGCTGCTCATAACCCTCCTTCACCTCCTCCCCTTGTCAATCTGCAAGGGGATGTGGCAGAAGGCAGCTCAATTTTGCGGTCTTAGGGTATTTCAAGGATTTTCGGGCTTTGCTGATATTGCGCATGTCGAGGGGGGGTTTAGGGGGTGTTGTTTCTTGAGTGCTTTTGAGTGGGTTACCAAACTCCATGTGTGTTTACGTTATAAGATTTTCTTTTAAAAGTTTCAATTGAAAGTTGGGATGATTCAACATTGCTCACTTTTATTGCAGCTAGGTGTCACTTTTGGAGATTTACAAGGGGAGTACCGCAGGCGGCCGCCTTCGATTTCCCTCAAACTTTTTTTATACTTTCAGTGTTGTGCCCTGAA
>JAQGAS010002479.1:0-10332 GCA_034686365.1 Pachymerium ferrugineum
AATGAACTATTTTCTTACGCGGTATGTCTAATGTGTAATATGAGAGCAGGCGCGCGCTCACTCGATCGCCATCCAGATATCCTGCATTTTTATTAATTCTTTTGTAAAATTTTAGCATGAGTATGAAATAAAAGAACTTTTTAAAAAATAAAGCTACAATATTGTATTTCATCTGAAAATTACATTCTACGACGATTACTGAGACCAATGTGACGTCATTACATGAAAATTTTCATATTGTTTTTACGGTGCCCTGATGGTCACAACAACTTTATCGATTAACTACTTAATACAGAATTCAATCTATTTTGAAATTTGAAATAAAATGTCATACGGTTTAAAAAAAGAAGAACTTTACGTGCAATTTAGTTGCAGTAAAATGTCAGGGACATCAAGTCGATTCGAACAAGTTTTTCTTACAGAAAAATCACTAAAACAGACTACTCGCACATTTGAGCACAACCGTGGGAGAAAGAGCAATTTATTTCTCCCCGCATCTTGATTGATAAAAGTTATAGCGCCGTAATTTGCAAATCAACATTAAAGGAAGCAATTGCATAAAATGTAAATAAAAATAATGACACAAATTGCGTAAATATTATTGTAATTTAAGGGGTTACGTTACACAGAGATAACAAATTTTCAAATCTGGCGCCACTGCTGCACTAGAGAATGGATAAAATGTAGCTCTAAGTAACTGCTTTTCGTTATCAAGTTTACAAGAAAAAGAACTGATACTTTTCTGTGAGTCTCATGAAATAGTTGTTTCGGCACTTTGCCCTACTGCAAGTTCAAACATGGTATTTAGATACGTTTAGGCCTGATTACTCTTTCAATTCTTCATATATTTTTTTACTCCATATTTTTAATCCAAAAATGACCTATAAACGTGTTTTCCTTTAAATTCACACAATGATGAATCCAAGTGTTTTCAAATAATCTTCTTTTGATTTTTTTTAAAGACGCTGTTTTGCGTTTAGGTCATTGAAGAGTGTGCTTGCACTTCTGCGTGTTTATCGGATGCATCGTACGTCAGTTTATTTTGACATAGCTTGGAATGCGACCGACACCAACGCAACTGGCGAGCAAACTTGATAATGAAAGTACAAAATTGTAGCTAGTGTTAAACCACTTCACACCTTTTTCTCCACGTGATGTCATTGTTCCTCCATTAAAAAACAAAAAACTAAAAAATTTGAATAAGATTCACTCTATTTCATAGTTTGTTTTGTCAGGAAATCGATGTTGGGACTTTGAGTAGGCGTCTGCACTAGTGACCAGCAAGGCCATTTGTGTGACATCAGGTGAGTTTTGACATTTAACTTCTTAAATTATTCACATAAGTTATATGGATCGCGTCGAGTTGAAATTTTCTAAAGCAACCTTCCTTTTTCCTCTTATGGTTCCTCTAGTATCACATTTGGCGCCCGTTTAGATGCATTGGAATGTGTCAACGCCTCCTACGGACGCGAGGTGCCGCCAAGTTGTTCTTCCATAAAACCAAACATATAAATAAAGCAAATTAAAAAATTCCTAGTTATTCAATATTTTTCATTGAAAACCTTATTAGTTACTTATTTCGTTCAAATGTCCCATAGCCATCTTCATGTACCACAACGCATAGACTAAAACGCAGGAGAGGTGAGATAAGATTCTGTAACACGAGTACAACAAATGATTTTGTTATCTTATTAAAAGAATATTTCAGATGAACTACTTACTAAATGACATTCATTCCCAAACTGTTATTTTATTTCATCTGTATTGGCACCCAAATTGTGGGCTGGCCAATTGATATTGGTAAACTAAACGAGGACAAAAAAATTATCAATTGTGATGGCCTTAGAGGAAATTCATAAGTTTGGTACTTCATGTACATCGCCTGAAGAAACATTTTGCTTTATTGATTTTGGCTTCTCAAAGCCATGCAAGTGGCATGAAGATTTTAAAGAAGACACTGAAGCACTACTAGGCTTTATAAGTCAATGAAAGCTACTCTCTGAGTTTGACAATAGACACGGAATTCTCTTATTACATGAATGCCAATAATGTTGAACCTATGCCAAGAAAAAAAAATGACATTCAATCTTGATGATGATTCCAACATGTGCACGACACGTTTATTTGATTAGTCACTTCCTTGCAGAGAGGACACTTCAATACCTCTTCCCCCACGCTCCTCTATTGGTTCAGCACGTAGCTCACGTGGTAAGAGGCCATTAGTTATGGCTAATTGCTTCACTTGGCGCCCTCCTCAACGGTCAGCAGCATCAGCCGCGTCGCCTACCTGCGGTTGCACCACGAGTGTGGCGCCACTCTCCGCCCCCTTGCGGGTTAAATAGCAGTAACCATCATAGGCAAATGCAGTAGGTGCAAATGCAACACGGGGATCCTTTCGCCTTCGCCGTGGCGTTTGCGATGGTCGCGACGATTATCGCCGCATCACCAACCCCCGAAGAAGCGCCTACCGTGCCCCCTCTTGATCGAGTATTCGCTTTTGAACAACCCAGACGCTGTGCGCCGTCGTTATAAACGGATTTCACTGACCTTTTTGCTCCTAGATTGAATTTCCAATACCCAGTTTTTTTCAGGTTCCCAGACCGAATTGCCAAGTTTATTGATGTCTTTACATTAAATTGGGCACTATTACTATGACTACATATCCACAGCAAGTCCAATTAGAAAAATCCATAATTGCCTGATGTTGAGCCATTATGCATTTCCAACTTATCATCTCATACTGATTACTCGTAATTATTCTTAAAAATCACCGAGTTGGTACAGATTAGGCAATCTGAGGTCCTGCATTTCGTCGCGGATTGTCGCATCAGTCGTTCTCAACAATACTTTGAAAACACAAAGTCATCACGAACAAGACGACATTTTCGAATCTTCGCTTAGTTATTTCTTCTATTCAACCGATACTCAACAACAACAACTTCGTTTTATAAGGTATCGATAAAGTAAGACAAAAAGTAGAAACAACAACAGGTTATACACAACGGTTTTTTTATAGATGACGTCTAATAAGTCACCAGTTCCATCTTCTTCCCAACCGAAACATTTCAGCTTTCCAGAAAACTTAACCAAGGAAAATCGCCAACAAATCGCCTTCAAACAAAAGCGTCGACGCCCGTACAAAACAGCAAAAAAAGACGTGAAAGAGGAACCTGGGGCCCCCATCAGATGCTTATCTTTTGATAAAATAACCCTAGAATATTTTGCTAATAAAGGTTCAGTAACAGCCCAACGTTTATACCTAGCGGATGACCATTTTGATAAAGTTGTGGAAATGATGAAAATACCGGAAGAGATCAATACTATAATTACCGAACTAGCACGCGGGTACCGTGAAGACGAAGATAGCGTGCAAGTTTGGGACTCAGATCTTGAAAGTACGTTGGCTTATATCGTTAAAGAAACATTTTCTCAAATTGCAAGAATAGAAAAATCTCAACTCGACATTGACGTTCGCATTTGTTACGCTGCCCTTACGTCTGACTTGCAAGAAAGAACAATATTTCTCGAGAGCTGCGTGGAGAAATATCCCGAAGTGGTCACTTTTCAAATTTACCTCTGTTGCGTTCATCGTTTGTTATCCAAAAAAGAGAACGTAATCAAAATTGCCAATACTGCGCTTGAGAGATTTCCTGGTAATCGCACATTGCTCAAATATAAAGCTACTCATTGCTCCGAATTATCGATGCACAAGGAAGTTGTTGATGCGTGTAGGAAAGTATTTGCAGTTGCGCCATGCGATTACGAATTTTTACCAGAAATGTATTACATCGCTGCTAAGGCATTGGTTTATCTTGGCGCCACATACTCAGAAGTGGAAAAATATTACAAGAAAGGACTGCAAGCGGAAAAAGATCGATTGCCATTTTTACCGCCTGTAATCTATCCTATTAAATTTTCTTTGGAAAAAATGTTCCGACATCTTAAACCTGGAGAATTTCAATACAAAGTTGAGGAAACTGAAAATAGAAAAATGTACGAATTACTCAATTATTTTCGCGTCCATGTAATTCGAGAGTATCGAGAAGAAGTAAAGAAAATAAAAGACGGCGTTAAAATGAAGTCGAGAAAAGAAGTGAAAATTAGAAAAAGAAAGTCTATTTCTTTGGAGAAAGTTAAGTTTATGACTTTTGATGAATTTTTTAAAAAGAAAAGTGGAGGTTTCATATTTGGCATTAAGTGTTTTGTTGTTGAAGAAGCCATTGTGGTTCGATCTATTGTTCGTTTGGTTGTTGAAGATGAGAAAGGGAAACTTGTGAAAGTTTTTGTTCAAAATGGAAGTGAGGAGATTGCCAAGAAGTTTATCTTTACGAGGAAGATTAGTCTGCTAAATCCATACGTTTGGATAGATGATGACGATGACGAAAACATTGAGATTTGGATTGGCGGTGAAGACTGCATAATTTTCGAAGAAGGTCAAGAAGTAAACCACTGTCGTTTGTGTTGGAAGAAGGATGCCATTAAGAAATGCGGGCAATGTAAGAATTTTTTCTATTGTACCAACGAGTGCCAGGAAATGGATTGGGTGATTTTGAAGCACGAATGCGTATGTGGAAAGTAGACATTCGCAATAGGCAGAATTGTTTGTCACAGTTAAACATTCAGCCTTTTTACTGTTTATTTTTTTACTGTTCACATGTTTTGAAGTTTGAATATGAGTTTGTTTACTTTATTGTTGAATTGCAAGGAAAATAGGGTACGGGTTTTAACTCTTGATGTAATCTTGATAAACCCTGCATCCAATAATTTTCCACATTAACATTATCCAGAAGGTTTATGTATTTTCTATACTTAGCATTTCGTAATAAACGTCGATTTATTATAATTTTTCGATAATGCATCAAGAAAAGCAACTATTGGAATAAAACCTATTTTGTAGTTTTAGCATTTATTTGTCAATATGATATTATTGTATTGCTTCCCACTGGATAGAGTTTGTTCTATAATAATAAAATAATAGAAGTTTGCTGTTAAATGTGGGAATTCAAAAATGTTTTTACTTTGTAAAGAGTATCAAATGGATATTGAAAAAAAATGATTGTTTTGTTATAAAATATTTCGAAATGACAATATTTTATATGTAAAATTTTATTTTAATTTTATTTTAATTTGTACGTTAAAAAGAACATTTAGAGCTTACAAACAAAATTTGAAGTGCTAATTACATTTACCCTTGTATAATAACCAAATCATTTAATATCAATTCAAAAATTTGATGTAATTATCCCGAATAAAATCAAATTACGAATTTAATCTTTGTCTGCTTCTAAGTAAACAGTGCCGACAGATGGAAATTAATAACGAAAGCAAAATACTGGAATGACCAAGTCATTATTTAGAGTCTATTTCAAGATGGCTAGAAAACAATTGTAAAGTGAATTAAAAGAAAAACACAAATCTTTTAAAATTAAATGCCAGGTTTGCCTTTTATATTTATTTGAGCCCAATGTGGTACGAGGTAATCAAGTAGTAAGATATCACAGTTAAATGTAAATTAAATTTGTAAAAACACTACTAATCAAATCGCCATTAGAATGTAGACTTTCTGTTCCTGCCACACGATGTTGCTTCAATCGTACAATTGCAGCAACGTTTCGTTTAGAATTGTTGAGAACGTTCTTCTATGCCTAATTTTGTTTGGAACATCACTGGTATCATTTTTTTTCATAAACAGAAAGCGCACGACAACAAATATTATTTTCAGACCACTAATTGGTGCGCAAAATCTGCATTAAGGTACAGTTTCGAATAGATTAAAATATTAAATTTACTACTTATTTTTAATATCGTTAGATGAGCTCAAGTACGTCAACGCAACCAGCTCCCCTCCAATCGCGACATTTTGCCTCCCCAGAAAATTTGACCTCTCTAGAAAATTTGACGATTCACGATCGTGAAGCCCATTTACGCGACTTCCTAAAACTGCAAAAATTCTCTAAGAGTAAAGCGAAACGTCAACGCACGTTAGAGAATAAATTTAAAAAAATAGTTGGTCTAAAAGGAGGAATGAGAATTTGGACACTAGCAGTCGTCCAATATTTTGCTAACAAAGGGTCACTGGAAGCGCAAGAAATGTTCGATAAACATCGCCATTTAGAGAATGTACATCAAAAGATTATGGCCAAGGAAGATTACAATAGCGTAATAAGCGAATTAGCAGAATTTTTCCGTAAAAGCGAATACGACTTAGTAAATTTCGACGCAATAAACCCGTATCAAGTGCTGTTTGAAGTAAAAATGCGTGAACTTCCAACGTCAGAAAAGTCGGAATTGGATAAGGAGATACGGATATGCTTCACTGCTTATGACGTGCATAAAAAGATTCCATTTCTGGAGCAATGTATTAAAAAGTACCCAGAAGAAGTTACGTTTCGAATTTTTCTTTGTCATGCTCATTCTTTATTCAATTCGGAGGAATTAATCGAAGTGGCTGATGCCGCGATAAAAATGTTCCCGAAAAACTACATATTGCTTAAGATGAAAGCCATTTTTTGTCATTCAATTAACAAGTATCAAGAAGCAGTTGATACTTGCCTGAAGCTTTTAGAAGTAGCGCCAGGTGATTATGAATATTTGCCTTACGCGTATTACTTAACTGCTGATGGACTGCATGGTCTAAACGCCCCGATGTCTCAAGTCGAGAAATATTTTAAATGGGGATTAGAAGCGGAGGAAAAACGGTTGCCGTTTTTAAGCCCTGTTGATTGCCCTCTGAAAAAGCCATTGGAAGATTTGATTCAGAGTCTTAAACCTGGAGTAGCATTATTAAAAGCTCAGGGCGAAGTTGAACGAAATGGAGCAAAGGGGATGTGTGAATTGCTGGGTATTTATCGTGTTGTATTGATTCTTCGTTATCGAGAAGAAAAAATGAAAGTAAATGAGAAAGGTTTTAAGATGAGGTCGAGAGTAGAACCTAAAATAAGGAAAAGGAAGTTTTCCGTGGAAAAAATCGAGTTTATCACTTTGACTGAGATTTTAAAGAAGAAAGGCGCAACTTATAAGTTTGGCATGAAGTGTTTTGTAATTGAAGACGCTGTTGTAATAAGGTCACTGGTTCGGCTGTTAGTTGAGGATGCAGCAGGGCAATGTGTCGAAGTTTATGTTAAAAATGGGAGTAAGGAGTTTGCTGAGAAGTTTGTCTTTGCTATGAAAATTAGTTTACTGAACCCGTACGTTTGGAGAGATGAAGATGACGAAGGCAAAATCGAGATTTGGATTGGTGGTCAAGATTGTATAATTTTTGAAGAAGAACAAGATTTGAATCGATGCCGTTTTTGCTGGAGAAAAGAAGCCCTTAAGAATAGTACGATGGAAGCACTTAAGAAATGTGCGAATTGCAAGAAATGTTTCTATTGCAGTAACGAGTGCCAGGATATGGACTGGATGATTTTGAAGCATGAATACATATGCGAAAAATGATCCTGTTTTGTCATAAAATATTCCAAAAAATGAATACTTGTTTTCAGTTAAAAAGTTTATATTAGTTTAATTTAATGAGTTGAAAGTTAATAAAAAAATGTGTTACGTTTATTCTTTGTAATACATTAACGTAGAAAATAAAACGAAATTACGTTTTCAACATATTCCATGGTTTTTATTTTTTTCTACGGAACAAACGCCATTTCAATGTACGTCATAAATGTCTTGAATAACCACAGTTCGATATTTCAACCCGGGGTGTCACTTCTATAGTTTAACGTAACAATAAAATATAATCCATAAGGCACAAACATTTTAGAACCTTCCGAACCTTTTCTTATTTCTTCGAATTCGACAATATAAAAGTAACATTACTAAATGAACATTAATACCAATATTTATTTTTTTAACTTCTTAGATGAATTTAAATAATCTACCACCTCTTCAACGGAGGCATTTCACCTCACCGAAAAATTTGACGCGTGAAGACCGGGAAGCAAACTTTCGAGACTTCCAAAAACTGCAACAGTTCGTCCGGGAACAAGCCAGTAAAAAGAAGCGTAGAAGTACATTATACAGGGATATTATTTCTCTTGATAAAATAACTCTCGAGTATTTCGCCAATGAAGGCTCATCGACAGCCCGTCGTTTATGCGATGTACAAGAACATTTAACTAAAGCGTCTGCAAATATTTCTGGCCTTACGCATGTGGATAGTTTAATCTACGAACTGGCAAACGCTTGCCGTAAATCCGAATGTATAATTGGTGTACCCATTCAAAAATTGTTAAAATTAGAAACGGTAAAAATAATGATCTACGACAAATTTGAGGCACTTCCAGAATTTGAAAAATCGCAAATTGATGTGGACACTCGAATATGTTATTCTGAGCTTGTGACTGGCGTTAAGAAAGTGACATTTTTAAAGGAATGTATTGAAAAGTATCCAGAGGAAATTTTTTTTAGAATTTCGCTTTTTCAAACCAAGCAAAAGAATTACGATCCGGAGAAAGTAATACAAGATATAGATGCAACGCTTGAAGTTTTTCCAAATAACCGCACATTACTCCATTACAAAGCTGCTCTTTGCTCTCTTGTAGGGAGTTACAAGGAATCCGTTGATACTTTTATCAAAATTATAGAAGTGGCACCGTGTGATTACGAATATTTACCAGAATTGTATTACGAAGTTGCCCATAGATTGAATAAACTTGGCAATAATTTGACTGAAGTTGAGAAATATTACCGATGGGGGTTGGAAGCTGAGAACGAACGGTTGCCCATTTTACCTCCACTTCAATATCAAATTAAAGAAGCTTTAGATAAACTATTTCAACGACATAGACCTGGAGAAGCCTTGATTAAAGCTCAATACCAATTTCAAGGAAATAAAGGAAGAGAGATGTACAAGTTGTTGAATGCGTACCGAGTCAAACTAATCCGACGATATCGAGAGGCTGTAACTAAACAAGCGTTCACAATAAACGAACCGAAAGGTCTGAAAGTAAAAAATAGGAAGTTGCTTCCTCTCAAAGAAATTAAATTTTTAACTATAAATGAAATTTGTGATGAGATTTTTGAAAAGAAGAAGGGAAGATCGAAGTTAGGATTGAAATGTTTCGTTGTTGAAGAAGCTCTTGTTTGGGGGTCGCATATTACGTTTATGGCTGAGGATGAGGACGAAGAAATTTTTGTAGTTTATGTCAAGAGTGAAAGTGAGGAGTTTGCTAAAAAGATAACCTTTGCGGGCAAAATTCGTTTGTTAAACCCATATGTTTGGCGAACAAAAAATCATGGTCAAACATTCATCGAGATTTGGATTGGTTTTGAAGACCAGGTGATTTTTGCCAGTCGTCGTAAATCGAAATTTTGTCGTTTTTGCTGGAAGAAAGGTGATGTAAAGAAATGCGCAAATTGTAAGAAATGTTTTTATTGTTCGAAGGAGTGTCAGAAAATGGATTGGGTAATTTTGAAGCACGAAATTGTGTGTAAAAATTAATTTCAATTTTTGATATTTGCATTCAATATGTACCTTGAAAGGATTTTGCATTTTACATTAAAAATAGAAAAACCACATTTGTCTATAATTCTATTGACTCTTTTTTTGTACTAGTTAATCGTTACTACCAATGTGACGGGTAAGAAATAAATACTGAAATATTTATCTATATGGCGCAAACCCAAACAGTAGTAACTAGTATAAAGTCACTGCGATTAGGATGGTTCAACCAGGGCAAAGCTTAGTTGACCCGATAATTAAAATAAATAATACTTTATATATTCTGACTTTGAACAAAGGAAATACAAAAAAATGTACAGGTCATATCCACCCTTATCCAATTGAATCTAGAAGAATATTCTGTTGCTACCCGCTAATCAATCCGCAACGCCTACAAAACACTTACTGGAAACGAACGCAAAACACTGCACACTGCAAACACACGATGGTTAAAATCCACACTGAATTACTATCCAAATATTCGTTGACACAGCCATAGCTGTAGGAGGCTACAGACATGAAAACGTGTACTTGAAATTTGGTAAGAGGACGCGTGTTTCGCACCCATATTTATATCCTATGGGGAAAAATAGGGGTGACACGTGACTAATCACAGGCTGCGCCCACGATTGCACATGACGTCAACCGCGTCGGTAAGCGCGGGGCGAACATAGGGGTTTAAATATACACATTTAATCCCAAAACAATCGGCGTGGAAAAATGCAATAATCCCTTTGCATATAATTAAGATGAATTAGCATGGTGGTCTTTGCATATAATTAAGATGAATTAGCATGGTGGTCTTTGCATATACTTAAGATGAATTAGCATGGTGGTCCAAAGATGTACGACAAATTTCTCCCATTCTTAATGTCGCCGATTCGGAAGTGGTGATG
>JAQGAS010002480.1:0-10332 GCA_034686365.1 Pachymerium ferrugineum
AGATTACATTTTTTAACAAATTTACTTATAAGTAGCATATCCTGAACATATAAGCTTACCTTCATTTTTAAAAGTCAACTTTTCAGTTGAACACTAATGAACTAAAAACCTTGGGTGCGTATCAAATTGATTTCAAAAGGATTAGTGCAATTACATCTTTACATCAAGATCAACATATAAAAGGTTATAAGTTAGTCCTAACGTATAAATAGGTCATTAAAACAGAGGAAGCTCTTACCAGTAATTTACCTATCAGCTCATAAATCTGTGGTAGATTTAGTTTGACAAATTGTTCTAAAAAATGACCAGAACAATTTACCATTTGAAATTAGGTAATTTTAGTTACTAAATGAGTACAAATCAGGACTATCAAGAAAATAGAAAATGGAAACAACTTTGCCAGCATAAATTAACTTAACCATCTCCTTTATCAAAATTCATTCCAAATTATAACAATCAAATTACGCAAACTCCATTTAAAACAACCAAATTCTAATTAAATAGCACCAGCTGAAAATGAAGTTGGGGAATTTTAAAAATGTTAGAGAAGATAACCTCTGATCTTGACTCATAAACCCTGCTGAAAAATTAACAAAACAAAAGTTATAGACCAAAATTCAATTCATTTTCACTGACCTAAAACCTACAATTTTTTTAAAGTTATAACAAACTTTTAAAAAAAATGTTTTACTGCATATTAAATTCAAACCATTTTGCCTACAAGCTGACAACATTATGAAATGTATAAACATTATGTCAGTTATTCAAGAAAAGTAGATAAAAACCCCTTTCTTCTGGCCACACACAAACAAATATTTTTTTTAAAAGGGTAAAGAAAAACACATCAAGCCTTTCTCCAAGGGAATAGTTGTAGGCAATTCTCATGTTTTATTCTTAAATGCTTTTAACCTTTTTTCTCTTTCATCTCAACACTCAAGTCAAAAGGAAAGTTTGCACTTAAAAAACAAAATTTTCCTTTTATTCATTTACACTTTGTCAATGAGTGAATCAATTCTCTTTGATTTAAAGAATTTTAAAATGCAGGTAGCGTCTCACCTTAGGACTTAATGATTGAATTACTAGAGAATAATTTGAATTCGAAAGTAAGTTCAAATATTTATTTAATGAAGTTGAATGAAACAGGTATTTACATTTTTAATGCAAACCATCATTGAATTGCACATTTTGATTCACTGTATGTCTTTGAGTGTATAAAATTGTTCTTAGAATGAAGGCAATTCTTCAGATATTCCCTTAGGTAAATGCATTCTTCTGTAAGATGAAAAAAAAGCACTTTTTCTCCATCATCCTATCGCACAAATCAAATGCCTCCTCCCTCGACCCAGAAATAACCAGTGAAACCAAATCCCTAACCTGCTTTTTGGAAGAGAAAAAATTGAACTTAGAGTTGTCTCAAGTGGAACATAATAATGAATAATGGATTTCTAACAAAAATTAGAGAGAGGAATGACGAAAGTGGGATGTTTAAATTACACCTGTCGAGTAGAATTAAAATTTCACTTACCCAATTGTGAATGGTATTGTTAATGTAGTTTGTAAATTGAGTGATAACGGTTTGTAGCGTGTGTCCTATAATTAATGTTAAAGTTGATGTGGTTGGGTTTGGTTAAAGGGAATTGGAAGTTAACAGTTTTTAATCAATTTGTAAAGGGGTAATAACAACTAAGGGATTTTGATGAGGATGAGGATAAGTAAATTATATTTAGGTGAAGTGGTCTAAAGTGACTTATTTTTGTGTGAGCATACCAGTTTTTTTTCATTCGGATAAAGAGCTCTTGATGATTTAAAATTGAGTGCCAGCCATTTAGAAACAAATAATTTCAAAGTGTCGGTTTTTAAAGTCAACAAGAAACTACAATTTAATGCTGGAAAAAAGTAACAGTTAAAGATAAGGTATTTTTTATGTTAATTAAATACTTGTTATTCTCCTTATCTGTAAGAGGAGACGGGTTAGTTTGTAACTGAGCTTTGGCCTTGCTGATACGAGAGGAGCAGTAAATGTCACTCTTGAAAGTGAGTTCAACTTAGAAGGAAAAGTCATGGCAAATCGACTTGTACTACACTCAAGGTACAACCTCAATTTGCTACATTAACTAATTAACTCTAAATGTATAGTTGTGGGAGGATGTTGAAACCTCCTTTAACTTGGGATAATTTATTTCCACTTTGTTAAATCGTGTCACGTAGACTGCAACATGTAACTCTTGTGTCTTTAAAACTAGTATAAGTTAAGTTAACCAAAAAATAAAACAAAATTTTTCAGCTCTTTTACAAATAGAAAAATCTATCTTCTTCTAACTTTTTCCACGTGAATACACACACAAAAAAACAGCAGAATTACAACAGCAAACACAATCTACTCTCCAATTAGCGACATGAATTACTTTTGTTTTCTATTTTCTCAACACTAATTACTAGCTTATTTACTCTTGAGGAATAATAGTAGCAAAAATTCTTATTTGACCAAAATTGTTTTTTTCAGGTCCTTCTGAGATCTTACTTCGAAAACATTTAATATGGAATCAAGATGAAGCGAGAAACACGACATTCCGTCCAAGACGATCCATTAGAAATGAGGCAAAAAACATGGAGACTTTGGTGGTTGCAGATAAATCAATGGTGGATTACTATTCCAATGAAGACATCGAACTCTACATTCTTACAGTCATGAACATGGTAAGTTCAAGAAAAGTTTTTCAATTTTTTTTCCTCCTTTTTCTAAAGTCCCTTGATGACACTAAAATTTGAGGGTTTGTTATTTGCTTTCTTGTCCTTTGGGTAAACACTGGCAGTTGAAACAAGATATTCACCATCTTAAAATCAATAAGAAGACATAAGTTTTTTAGGGATTTTGAAGGGCTAGCAAATGGGTTGGAATCCAAACGCACTTGAAATCGAAGTTCTTTTCATGCTTGGGTGAACACAATGTCTTTCCCTAAAGACACCTGGAGTACAAAGTTGCTTTCAACTCCCCAGTTGTAAGTCCAAACAAAGTAGTCATTGCTAAGTCTTGGAAGACTATAAAGTTTCTGCAAAGTTGGAAGTGACAAGGATTATTGGAAGCGAGTTACAAGTTTGGAGCCAATTGCTTATCTTGTTCTTTATCCAACTTTAAGTAGATCTTAAATTTTTGGCTTTTGTACAAGAAAGGAATTTTGATGGCTTGCAGTAATGATGGAAGTTGAGTTTAATGGCAAATGAACCAGAGACAAAATGAGATGAATTTTAGAGAATGAAATGAGGTGTTTTCAAATTGAATTTTAAATTGCTTAAGTTTTATTTAGTTTTTTTATATGATTTTGAAGTTAATATTAATAGTTAAGCAGTTGAAGTCACTTGTATAAAAAAATCTAGGTTTAGTAATTCAGGAATAGAAACTAATTCTTAAATTTTTCATCACTACCAGCCAAATAACTTAGAATTTTTAATTTTTTGAATTTCAATAAAAAGATGTCGTGCGCCCTTACTCTCAAAATGTCCATTAATGGACTTGGAATACCATTTATTTTAAAGTAAATATTTTATAATCTCCATTTTATTAAATCACATAATCAATACGAACAGTTCTACATAAATTCCAACTCATTTTCAACTTAGTAATCCACTTCACTCTTGACAACTCAATTTTCAATTGAAGTGTATATTGATTTAGAATCACTAGTACAACTTCAGACAATAAAACCCATTGCAACATATCACCTTAAAATCAATCCATTAGTACAATCGTATTACTCCTGACATTAAAAGACATTTAATCTCCAAACTTATAGCACAATACAACACAAAAATTATTACCAAACTTACCCATGTGTGCCACAACACACCAATTCCTATATAAATTGAAGCTCCTACTATCAATAACATGAAAACAAGTTAAAGTAGAGCAACAAATTTGATGTGTTATGACAATGTCATGGGTTATGAATAAATAAGGGAATGATAAATTTCCTAAACCTTGTTAAACACATCTTATAAATTAGTCTCTTCATCGACCTAAGACCCTTGTGGTTGTTGCAAGCTAATGAATAACTCAACTTTCTCAAAACCTTATTTTAAATTTTACATGGAAAAATAAACAGACAAAAGTGTTGGAATGTGATGAATTTGTATTTAAAAGTCAAACCAATTATTTGAGTTGAAGCGTGTTTGACTGAACTCACTAATTAGGTTGAAAGAATTCAAATTAGCACATTATGTTTCAGTGGTTTAGTGTTGATTATTGAGTAAAAGGATGAACAACAACACCAAGAGTATGAGCTCGTTTGGGTTTTAAAAATGTTGGTCTAATGTGGAAAGTTTGTCAGTTGTAATGAAACATTTATATTCATTGGCTGTCCAAACCATTTACAGAACTGGATAATAAAAAAAAAGGTAATGACTATGTCGTAAACAAAATTGCTTCTGACTTGAGGAAAAGAAGGCTGAGTTTCGGAGTTGGGTGTAGGAAAAGATTTCAATTGGCAATTACATTGGAGATAATGTTTTCCAACTTCTTCATTCAAGTGGAGAATGAATGCTAATATGAGTGAAAAAAGTTGAGCGGATGAGGGGTTTTGGTTGTGGAGGAGATTAAGAATTGGTCAGTATTTCCCTACCTTTGGTTTGGGAATTTTAAGATTTTTAACTTATTCAAATTGCTACAATTTGTTAACTGAGGGATGTAATATAGAAAGGTTTTGACCAAACGTTTGAACATTGTAAATTAAAGCACAATATTGTGTTATAAGTTCATAATTTAATTAGTCAACATCTGATCGTAATCAAAACAGTTTTAATAATATCAAATATGTAGTACCTAAGGAAGCCTTAAATATTAATATTTGTCGATTAATTTTTATTAATTCAGATATTTTAGAGAATAGAAGATTTGATTGGTACAATTAAATGTTTCAGTTCTATCTTGATCAAACAAAATTTAAAATGTCTACTGTTGGTCTGCTTTTTGGTTCATTAAACTGATCCGTCTATTAGAACACAGGATGAAGCGCTGTATTGTAAGTGAACCAAGATTGTTGAGCTTCAAGTGAGTAGAAGACAGGACTTTTCAAAATCCCGTTAAAAAGTCACTAGTAAATATTGCATTCATTGGCATGGTTTTAACATAACTTTAATAAAATTTTAAAACTTTTAACATTAAATAAAATTCACCATTTTGTGGTTCAATTTTAATTTGAAATTTTCACACAGAAATGTAAAATATTTGAAATCAGATTTAAGGAAAGCCCTTCAGGTCAAATTTTATATTCAACCTGATTCATGTCTTTCCTAATGAAATTCAGTTTGGGAAATGCAAAGACCAAAAACGTTTTACCCAGACAAAATTTAATCAGTAACTTTTTTCAAAGATAGACATTCAGTCACAAACGTTTAATTAACATCGATTTATTCAATATTCTGTAATTTAAATCTTCTATACAAGTTTTTTTTTTTAAGAAAATTTTCTTAAGTAAAACGTTTGTCAGCAAATTCCAATAAGTATTCAGAAATGAAACGTAGCTTTTATGTTAATACCAATACCAACCCATGAAAAAAATGCAAGTGCCTACAACGAGGGAATATACTCTTTTATTAATTTATGATTCATTACGAGTTCACCTTGGGAAATGAACACACTCGAATTTAATTATAATTTAGTTGCCAAAAAACGCACGCACACTCTTGAGTATATTAACTTACAAATATAAATTGCAACACTCTAGGGTTGTCGTTTAATCTGTAGAGTAGAAAAGTCATAAGTAAACAACTTTTTTGAAAGTAATGTGATTGAGATATTTAAATAAGAAAAATTTTACGTATTAAAAATGTAAAATGAATTAAGAAAAAGTACATGGCTTAAAACCTTTTCGGAAGCGAAGTGAGACTTGGAAGTTAACTAAACTGGTGCTTCAATTAAAATTTAATGTCCTTTACTTTCTTTTCTTGGTTCGGTTCAGAGGAAACTTTTAATCCTCTCTATTTTTACCCTTAAATTTCATCTGCAAAGTGTTTTATACCGTTGGGAGCTATTAGAAACTTAGAATTTAGAGGGTGGAATCACTTGTAATACAAGAAGTACACAATTTTGTCATTAGAGGGGCAAAGGAAATTAAAAGCACTTTTCATTTATCACTTTTAAGTATGTAAACACTAATTTAGTCATTTGCAATTTGCAGGTAGCTGTACTCTTTCAAGATGCCAGCATTGGGAATATAATTAACGTGGTTCTTGTAAGAATCATACTACTGGAGACTGAAGTTTCAAAGGTATTTTCATGTTGTAATCTTTAATAACGTCTTTTCTTCAAATGGAGACGTTTTTCTGCCCCCATGATAAACTCTGGTTTTTGGTGTACCTTCATTTGCCTAATTACAAGAATATTTTTAAAAGCATTTGTAACTTGGCTGTCAGATTCAAGATGTTACAAATTAAGGTAATCATCAAATCTTTAGTATTTAGGTAACCGGTTAACCAGTTAAGGATTTGGTTCTTAACCACTTTATACTGACAATTAAACTGACGCCATCTTTTAAAACACTGATCATTATAGGCATTACAATCAATTTAACGTATTAAATTATAAGCAACTACGTTATAGCCAAGACAAAAGTTAAGATTTTCTATTGTAAATGTATTCATTGAATATACCCCTAGGACCACCTACAATTTTCTTTTTCCAGCAGACAATCACCATAGCCTCTAGCTAGTCATCTGGCTTAGTGATTAAAACTATCGAACATCCATGACATGTGTGCTCCTAAAAACTGTCTTCGCAAAAAGTCATTGCCTCTAACGACAAAATAGAAAACCCTTTAAACTTTCAACATTCTTTAAACCTCTTTTCATAGAAAAAGAGAAAAGCTTTCAATAAATTGTAGGATTGAACTGTTGAAATATTGATGCTCGATATTTCTGTTTCCGCATTGAATATTTACACTCAACTTGGGAAACTTGGCTCCAAAGTTGAGGTGATTTTTTTTTCTCTAAAGAAAAGAAAAATTGTCGACTTTTGAGCTGCTTTAATTTCGGGACTGTCTCAGACCTTTATGAACTATTTATGAGTGTGTCAAGGTCTGAATCAAATATAAAATAGGTTCTCCCACAATTTTTTTACACTTGGCGATTCTTCTTTCATGTGATGTCGTATATCTTTAGGGGATCATTTCTTCTATTATATTAAGCTGTGATTGGTTGACATCAAGGCGATAGCTGCTTTAATCATCGAAATATTTTTTTATTTTATACAGAAAAACTTGCTCATTCTGTGATATCATTAGGTTTAAATGCTTTACGACGTACAAGAAACTATTTCCGCTTCCTATAAGAACCACTTAACTCTACCATTATTGAAATTCTAATTAAAAAGATGAAATTAAATTGATTTCGTGAACTCGGGTTTATGAGTAACTTTAAAAAATGGTTTCAAGCGACAGGTTTCCTCCCCCTTCCGTTCAGATTAATTTCTCCGAAACAAACTTGTTTTTATCTCAACATTTTTTTTTCGATTGATGGAAAAAACATGTCAATTTTCCTCTGTGACTTTCCACAAAAAAATTGTTGAAATCAGTTTTGTGAACCGACAAAAATGCTGCGTTCATAGCCTAGCAGATCTTTGTGCGCACAATAACTGAAAGTAATATAGTGCATGGCTTACAATTGCACAGGGGGAAAACAAGTCGGTTGAGATGACCATAAACATGTGATGGCTTGTGACGATGAGAGCCCAAGGTTATAACGAGGCTCAAGAGGCAAATCTGAGTGAATCTTCTATGCCACCAAGATCACAATATAAAAATTTTTCTCCCTTCTTTCTACTGTTTTTCAAAAGGACAATAAAATGAGATACAAAAATAGTTTAAATCGTAAAAAGAAATTTGAAAATTTTTTCGTTTTGTTGTGTAATTTTTGAAAACTATTTTGTAGTCAGTCAAGGTGTTGTTAAAGCAAATTAAAGAGATAGTTTACATAGTTTACAGACTTTTTTCTTTAAAGAAAAGATTTGAACGAGGGTATTGAAGTAGATTAAGTAGTTATGAAATTTTAATGCTATTTCCCTTTGTTCTGAGAAAAAAATCTGTAATCTAGTTTATGGTTAAATATTTAAATATGAATGAATAATACTGACGATACTCTTATGTTAAAATAATAGTTCGTCAAAGTTTTTCTAGAAGTTTAAGATCTTTTGTTTTTTTTTTTTCTTTCAGGAGGATTGGAGTGTTTCTCACAGAGCAGAAAAAACGTTGAAGAATTTTTGTATTTGGCAAAAACATATAAATCCGAAGAATGAAGATCATCCAAATCATCATGATGTAGCCATTCTTCTTACGAGGTAATATTTTCTAACATTTTATATATGATTGATTGCGAATATAAACAATCCCATCTGAGTTCACATTTATAAATTGGAAAAAATTACATATTTTTTTGGCAGTTTTTATACCTACTGCATTTTGACCCCTCACTTTATAAAACCTGCTGTTTTTTTACTGTTATTCTCAGCAACTGTTTTGAATTGCTGTAGAATATCTGCAATTTTTCCCTTGAATTTAGGGGACAACACCAAAATCTGGAGCAATTGTGACAAAATTACGGATAAATTTCACACAAATTTGTTTAAAAAATTTTTCTTGATGAAATTTTTTAAATTTATGCTCTTGTTTTACTTTTTTTAAGCTTCATAATAGCTTTGCATTTTCTTGTGGATACAAGTTTATCTACTCCTACTTAAAACCCTTTGAGGTAGGAAAAAGAAACTAACACTGAGAGCATCACTCTCTTTATAGTTTAACTATCAAACTTATTTTCTGGGTCAATACTGTTATAAGGAAGAATCCTACATATTTCCGTTCTTTTATTTTTTTTTTATTTTGAATTAAGCTACACGGCTTGGATTACAACATTCCTCTAGTCACTCCATAACTCGAAACAAATGAACAGATTTTCAGTTACTTCATTTTTTAGCATAAAATATATTGAATGGTTGATATTACTAACACTAGATTAAATTTATATGACTTAATTTTAAACAACTTTTCCATTTTTTAATTTAAAAAACTATAAAAAATGTCTTAAACGAAATGAAAGGCCTGCCGACGTTTATGAAATTACCCCATAATTATTTATGCCTACATAATTCATACCAACTTTCATTACTCAAAACGTCAAATTTCTTTCAAACAAAAAAGTTGAAAAATGGGTCAAATTATTTTGTTGTCTGGGAACAATAAGTTGTCAAAATTCTTCACAATCTTTGCTAGAAATTTATTATTAAAACATACATTTTTTTGTAATTCTAGGAGAAATATTTGCTCAAGTGATAGTGAACCTTGCAGCACCTTAGGTTTAGCTGAAATTGGAGGAATGTGTCAACCACGAAGAAGTTGTAACGTCAATGAAGACATGGGATTAGCAGTCGCTTACACCATAGCGCATGAAATAGGACATAAGTAAGTAAAAGAAAGGGTTGATTTCGAAGATAAAAGATTGTGTAATTTTCTTAATGTCTTATTTGTTTCCTCATTTTAAAATGGGAATGAAACAAAAATTTTTAATTTGGGAAAATTTAATTACATAACTTGTCAAAATGTTTTTCCACATTGCTTTCAAAAATGTGTGTCTTAGTACGCGATGTAATTAATTTTGCCTTTATTAGATAAACATGGAGAGAATTTTTCAACAAACAACTTTTTTTTTCTCTTTTGTAATCAATTTTTTAGTTTTGGCATGGTACATGATGGGCCTCAAAATGGTTGTCAAGCGCCGTTTGGAGTTAAACAACATGTGATGTCTTCGCTGTTGAATTCGGATACGACTCCGTTGGTGTGGTCGAATTGCAGTCGACAACAAATCAAAACATTTCTAGAGTGAGTAGAATTTTTTTTTATTGCTAAGGAAAAAGTAGTGTGGTGAAAATCAATAGAAGGTTTTTCCTGGAGTAATATAAATTGAATTTTGAAACATTAAAAATTTAATTTCATAGAATTGAAGGTTTTTAGCAAATTTTAATATTGTTGAAGACACAAAGACGAGTTAAATAAGTCAATACAGTAGTAAAGGAGGGCTTTCATTTAGTTTTATTTATTTCTTAGAAATTTGAAGTATGTACTACATACAACACAAATATCGCTTCTGCAGTTAAGTAAAGATCATTGTGTCCACTACCATTTCATACAAGTTAGAAGAGAGATTTTTAGTAGTATTTTTTTTTAAATGATATTTTGCTTTGTTTAACGGAAGGAACTAATTGGTTGGGGTGGTGGGAACAAGAAGGTAAATGTGTGGGGATGAAGAGGGAAGGGAGATCTATGTTTTAGCTCAAAATAATAATTAAAATTT
>JAQGAS010002481.1:0-10323 GCA_034686365.1 Pachymerium ferrugineum
TAGCTTAGTGTTCTCGCGCCGCGTATGACCCTAGTTGTCGCTGGCGGCGTTAAGCGTTATTCTTCTTCTTCTTCTTCCAAACGCTGGAGAACTTCCACCACGTCTCCTCTCTTCACTGTACCCAAACCTTTGGTGGCGATCCACTGTGCACTTAACAGGCGGGCTGCTCTTAATGTGGGCTACTCACTGGCGACTAGCTGAAGCTGCTGAAGTCGGCACAAAATCGGCGGCACCAAGAAATCAGGCACAATCAAAAGTGCTGCATTTCAATACACACATACTGAAGTGGTCCATATTGGGACCAATGCTCGCAAATCTCGTTGTCACGTATGGGGGCGAGCTCTCATTCGAAAAGCGTTGAAAAAGAATGATCTAACATAGGAAACATTAGCAAACACGACCAACACGTTTATGAATAATTTCTTAAGATTTAAAAGTTACCAATTACAAGTTTCATTATTCAGTCACTCTCTAGCCATGGCAGAGGCAATAGAATTAAGAGATACAGAGAATAAGGTGAAGCAAATTTGTGGGCACAAATTTGGCTTTTGTAGTATCTGAATTTGCTGATGAATCTTAATTGTTGTTTATTCAATGCCTTGGGGCAATCAGCGCATTTCGCCCAACGAATTGGTGGTTTTAGGACCATCCGCTTTACTAATTCCGCGGCGTCCATAACTAGTAGTTTATAAAAACTGCGATCTGAGGTGAATTAGTACCTTCTACGCTAATTCAATAGCTATTATAAAATAACCAATGTGGGGGTTATGACTTTTTATTACACAAAAAAATTTAACATGTTTAAATTTGTTGAAGGAAAAATTTAAAATTTTTTTCTTGAATGAGTGTTTGCCCAATAGCTGTTTATTACATTTTAATGGATTAAGACTGTGGAAGTTTTAAAATGTTTATGTTGTAAAAAAATATTTGTAACACATGCTTTACTTGCTTCGTAAAGTATATACCAATAAAGTGTATTCAGTCCACCCCTTCCCCCAATCAGAGGCCGAAAAACCCTAACTACAATAGGAAAATGATCGCTACCAAAAAGACAAAACTAACATTATTTCGTTTACTTTTACTCCCATTCCATAGGGAACCCAAAAAAAAAATTTTGACTTCATTAAGTCGTTTACTGCTCAGTCACTTTATATTTAACTTCGAGAAAAAAAATTTTAAAAAAATTCACTGCTACTTATTTATAGTGTAAGGCGTCATTTCGAGATCGGCGGCGACGGGTAGCCCCCCTGCTCAGCGGAAGCATGCCTTTTAAAGTTACAAGTTTCTGATTGGCCTTTGAGCGTAGCTCAAAAGTACTGCATTTCAATACACACATACTGATGCAAGGACTGTCTCCCTTTGCTCTCTGACACCGACTCGAGGACTGGCTTCTCTCTGTTCTCTGCCTCCTATATATCTCTTCATATCCCATTTGTTTACCCTCTCATTTTTTGTTTTCTCCAAACATCTTCTCATTCATTTTTTGCTTCTCAAAACTTTCTCTCCCACAATTATCCCAGGCTTAAAGCTTACAGTTTTTATAAAGGATTTCTTTTTCTTTTACAATTTTTTAATCAATCCTTCCCGATAATCAGGTCTTTCAGTTTTTTTTTTTTATTCCCATAACCTTTTTTTTCTCTTATTTCTACTTGGTTTCCCACACAGATTTACTTCACCTACTTATCAAGCCAAATTGAGTTCCCTTAAGCATGTCCGACTTCCTACTTCCCCCTGGGTTCCTCTTGGAGGTCTTTTGGCCTCCTTGAGGAGGATAGATGGAAGCTCTGGTTTATTAGCTTTTAGTTATTAGTTTTAATTGTTTTGTTCTCGTATGAATTTTATTAGTTTTGTTGTTGGTTTATTTGGTTGTCCCGTCGCGTATGGCCCTGGCAGCCGCTGGCGACGTTAAGCCCCATTTCTTTTTTTCTTTCTTTCTTTCTTTCAACAGAAATGAACCCTCATAATCCCAACCATTTAATGGTTTTCCCCTTATTTTGTGACATTAAATCCTTTGTACCCGATGTATTTTCTTGACAGTAAGTAATTCTTAATGAAATGCTGCTGTTTGTTCTGATGGTTTCGGCAGTTGCATTCTTTCGACTTTTGGTAGTTCACTAGGAGTTGTTGTAGAATACGATGTAGTTAACTAACCAGGTGTTGAAGGTGTATTCAGTTCAGGTTCAGATGATACCGTAGTTGATGGGTTGTTTTCTGTCGCAGTAGGACTTTGCAGAGGCGGTTGAATTCGTTGAGGAGTTGGCGGATTTACAGGTGGTGGTGGTGGTGGATTCACAGGTCTGTGAATTATCACCAAGGTACCAGCGTTGCACTTTCTTGTTGCGCACTATGAATTACGCTTTCTTCTTCTACACCTTAAGACAATCTCTTCACCTTACTCTCTCCACGTTAAGTCCCATTTCTTTCTTTCTTTCTTTTCTTACTCTCTCGGCGTCGGCACCGAGTCGTTGTTGCAGTCGCTCGGCCTTGACTCGTTGTCGTCGTTGTTCGACCCATTCAGTTTTGAGTTGTCGAGTAGTTTTCTGCTCGGCAGCGAGTTGTCAAACTTCGAGTAGTTTTTGAGCTATGGTAAATGTAAATGTCATTTTTAGTGTTATTTTATGTGCCCACTACGACTTAAAAATCGCGCAAGCTGGGCGAGCGGAGGTTCGCATCCACTTCCTCATCTTGTGCTTCTTCTTTTAAGCTGTTGTATTAAAACGTTATACTGTCTACATTCTGTATACTGAAAAATATGCTCATCATCTTGTCTCTTCCAATATTTGGTGGCGTCCTCACGTTCGTCCAAGTGCACGTCGTGCCCAGATTCTCTTTCCAGCAGTTGGGCCACGTTCTGGGAATATTTTATAGATAATACCGTTTGCTTGTTGAAAGTAAAATTTTTAAAAAAGAAGACTGCAGCAATTTGTCACCGAACCTTTTTCAATGAGGGCAAATCTCTACTCGCCGACGATCATTAGTTCTGTTCTGGTGGGTCTTGACGCTGAAGCAATGAGAGATATTATTCGGTATGAACTCCGGGGTCCGGGCTCTCCTTTACCAAAAGCAGGTCCATGGTCTGCCTGTAGTACGCCGACACCACCTGGTGTTGCTGGGACACGTGAGCGTACAGATTCCTATACACCCCTTCCTGAGCCCCGTCTTATTGGCTGTTTGTAAAAACAAAAAAGGGAAAGAAACGTCATCCCCATCTTTCCCTGGCCGTTGTTACACATGTCTATTGCCTCTGCCATAATGTTGGAAAAAGTGAAAGTATAGAACGAAACCAAGAGTGAATTTTTAGCTAGGGTCAAATATTTAACCCATTAAATGTTTATAAAGAAATTTGAATCTTGTATTTTCTAGCCTAATTCAATAGCTGTTTATAACATTTTAATGGATTAAGACTGCGCAAGTTTTAAAATGTTTATGTTGTAAAAAAATGTTTGTAATTTTGAAAAAAATTTGAAAAAATGTATAAATTATATGCTACAGTGTAAAGATGCATGAATAATCAAAACTAGCGAAGACTGATGTAACAGGCGGTATTAGTTTGGTTGGTTGCCGCAACATTGCCATCCTAACAAAAGTAAATTATAAGAATCCTAACAACCTTTACACACGCACAGGTTATCTAGTTGTGAGAAATGTGGTCCTTGGTACAAGTGGACGCTTTAAAGGCGCCGGAGGACGCGAGCAACATGCACTAAACAAATTATCTTCACCAAAGAGAAGAACTACAAAATACAAAAACAATGATAACTTTTCCAAAAAAATTGGATAGACCAATTACCCGAAGAAAATTTTTCCACTGCACTGACTGCCAAATAAAATAACCGAGTGACAAAAGAAAAGAATGTTTAAATATTATAAATAAACCAACGTCCAATCTCAAGCTTAAAAAAAAAAGTCAAAATTAAAATATCTATGTCAGAAAAAGGCAGATCTAAATTTTTCCGTTTTTAAATCGCCTCTATGCCATTGAAATTTGCATCTACGATAATGTTTTTATTAGGTCAAGATCAAGTCCAACTGATTTTGACTCTTGACATTTATATTGAATGACGTCACTCGTAACTTAAAATTTTGCGCCAACTTCTAGAGCATGCGCACTGCACTGCAGTTTCCTGATAGGCCATTAATCGTAACTCCGCCTTTCTTTTCTCCATTCTCTGTTGGCGACACCGATTCCGATAGACGTGTTGATCAATACTCTCATGGAAATACGGTTTTCTTGTAATTGACAACATTTTAAACGGTAAGAGATTATTTTTAACGTGTTGGTCGTGTTTTATACTATTTCGTAATTTTACGATAGATTGTTTTCCACCGCTATGCGACTGAGAACTCGACGTTTAATAACGAGAACTGCGAGCACCACGCCCAACATGGCTCGCCTTTGATAGAGGTCGTTGATCCGAGTTCTATGCGAATTTCATCAATGATCGGCCGATTCGAACGTTCTTGCAAATTTATTGGCACAGAGACAAGACAAGAGGAGGAAAAACAGAATACACGTATTGGAGCAAAGGTTACTCGGCTGTTTTTCTTCCTTTACGGGTCCGATCCAGAAAATTTGCATTAGCAATTCTTGTTGATATTTGGAGATTCTAAGTAAAATGGGTGATATAAAAATGAAAAATTTATATGAAGTTTTAGAAATTAATTCGGATGCTCTTCTCCATGTCATCAAAAAAGCTTATAGAGGTAAAGCTTTGTCTGAACACCCTGATAAAGGAGGTGATAACCATAAAATGGCATTACTAACTAAAGCCTACGACATCTTGAGTGATCCGGAAAAAAGACAAAAATATGATAAAAACTGGAAAATTATTCAAGCGGTTAATGACAGCGAGGTAATATTAACGCCCAACAGTTATTTGCCTACGGCTGGTATTCCATTTTCAGAAAAGTTCAGAAAAGAACACTTACAACTTATAAATCAGTACCAACATAACCCACTTGAGAAAAAGCAGCCCTCACAATATTTAAAGCCTTTTCACTCCAATCTTTATCAATATCCAAGTAATGCTACAGAGAAAACAGATATTGATCTATTTTCTTTTGTTAGAGGAAAAGAAACTTCAGAAACAAAACCGAATATAAAGTTACTCACGCCAGAAGAAGCTGTCAGATGTTTTCTTAGTTTTTTGGAAGGTGATTACTGTGTAAAGGATGTTCAGGTCTTGAGTAAAGAATTTGATCAAGCAATCGAGCAATTAAAAATACTCAAGCAACAAGGTCGTTACGAATTTCAATTATACCAAGCTATTTATGAAATCTTATTAATCGCCGTTAGAGAAACTAAACCTACTGAAAAACTTTTATTCTCATTACAAAAAATAACAGATTACGCCAAAGTAACAGCAGATCAGTCTATGTGTTTTATTGCTCCTTTGTTGAAAAGTAAACATTTTCGTAACTTGTTTTCACAAGCATTGCATTGTTACTGGTTATCGGAAGATAAAGTATTAGAAGAATCATATTTAAAAGCATTTGATGGCCAATCTACTGCTGAACAATTATTCGAACGTCTTAAAACACAATTATCTGAAAATCTAAGTGGGAATAAATCCGATCGTCATTTTGCTGAATTATTTCAATGTGCACGCGTCTTGTTAGAGTTGGAAAAGGATCTCAACAAGCGTTCGAATGCAACAACGGAAGATCGTGCTGCATTTTATCGGGATAAAGGTTTTCATTTGCTCGATTGGCTGCCATCTTTGAAGAGTACAGCAGGGAATTTTGTTATTTTTAATACCTTACTGCAAATCGGTTTACAGTTCCAAAAGGCAGCAGCACAAGAAACAAATTCCGTACTACAAATGGCAGATGAAAAACTTGCCGCTAGAATCTATCTCGCGTGTAGTATTGGTCATCTTGTGACACCTGACATTGAGCTGTATATCTGTATACACAGTATTAAATCTCTAATGGCTTGTCATTATGCCGATTCCGAATTTAAGGAAATTCTTGAAGCTTTACAACATCGCACATTATGGCTATCGGAATTGTTTCCGTTTTTTCAAGCACCACAGTCGATTAGTGATTTGTTTTGTCAGGGTGATCAATCCCTAATATTAATGCGTCAATTCCTACATACCCTGGTTCAGGAAATCAACAATCCAAACGACGAAACAGAAGTTGATCACGTTCGCGTTTTATATCAAGCTTATGACGCGTGTTTAAAAAATTGGTACCAGAAAATTCATAACCCTGAAACAGAGCAAACAATTCGTCAGCAATTAATGGATGCACTGTTATCGAGCAAACAATGGCAAACCGCTGATTTAGATTACAATCTCAACGCACCTTGGCCACTTGATAATTTAGATGATGGGGGTTGGACTTATTCTACACATGCATTACCTTTGGCTAAAAAGATGAGCGTTCCAACG
The DNA here is from genome assembly GCA_034686365.1 of Pachymerium ferrugineum. NCBI lineage: Eukaryota > Metazoa > Arthropoda > Chilopoda > Geophilomorpha > Geophilidae > Pachymerium > Pachymerium ferrugineum. The sequence goes on from JAQGAS010002481.1 coordinate 6,396, forward strand.
TACAAGACCATTCGCGGTGTAGAGATCAACTATAAAACAGGCGATATAGAGTTTATTCTCGAATATTGTGAGGAGAGTGAAAGTGATTATAACCGCCTGTTAACGCTTTTTGATTTATATGAGCTTTTTCAGCGCCAGCTGAGTTCAGCTTATTTCAGTTTGGACCCTGTCCCTTCCGACATGCCTTATCATCCTTTCAACCAAATGCGATTTGGACCGTCTACACTGTATCACTCACAACTACTGCATACGATGTTTCTGACAGATTATTTATTAAAGTTCCTAACAGTAGGGCAAGAAGTACAACGGCGATATCCCTATAATGTAAGGCCACTTGATGAAATTACACTTCAGCTCCCTGACCATCTCAAAAAAGTGATTGATGATTATCATGCTAGTAACCACAATGAATCGTGCCACCGTTTTTGGATTGAGTCTGAAGGCGTGGAATTTGCTATTGATGATGAAGGGCTCAAAAAAGATGGTAATGTTTTGTTTGCCTTTGGTGATATCAAAATGGTGGTCAAGCACCATGAGCTTAGGCGTGATGTGGAAGGGAATCTCGTTGACAAAGAAGATGAAAACGAAGGTTGGGCTTGTTATATATTATCACTTGAACAAAAAGTGGAATTAGAAGATGGGAAAAGGATTATTTCGGATTCAGCATTGATTATTATTAAGAGGTCTTGGGAGGTTATGTTTTGGGAAAACCACAAGGCAACATATCGTTTCACCTTAGAAGAGGAAGAGGATAAACGTAATTTAATTCGCTTATGCAAACGTCAACGTGACGATCAGGAAAAAATTAAACCGGATGATTCCGAATCCTTACGTCAAATCTATCGTGTTGTTGAAAAGGCATGTCAAAAAACTGGTATGCCACATAATTACTCATCTGAATTTATCTTCGCACAAGAATTTACCAAATACTACAATGAGTTTGCAATCTTTTTTCCCGAGTTTGGACGTCTTAGGGAATTAAGCAAAGCCGCAACACTTGTGGGTGTCATGGCGTTCCAGCGTGCTGAAAATAAAAAAGAAATTGAACGTTACGAGAAGCTTTTGCAGGGTAAACAGTGTTGGCAAGAGAAAGAACAAAAAATTAGAAAGCTGGTTAGAAAAAGTATTACCACAGATTTTAAAGACTGGCATCGTCAGTTCTCTGAAGAAAAGATCAAGCAAGAGAAACGAAAGATACTCGTTGATTTGGAACATCAAACTATACTCTCGCCTGAATACTCTACATACCGTTCGCAACTGTTATTTGTGTTTGCAAGTGAATTAGCCGAATTTTCAAGTCGGAAGAGCACACAATTAATTGAACAGTCTTTACACGGTTTTGATTATGAACCCTTACTTGGAGTATTAGTAAAATATGGTCGCAAAGAAGTCGCTAAACAAATCAAAAAAGTCTATCCTGAGCATACGATTGACAGTTTAGATAAAGCACTAAATAGTTCTCCATTCATAATTGATGAAATCGTTGATAGTGAAATCAAAAAGGTATTTAAAAAAAAGTTATGTGAACTCAGAGAAGTTGAAAAATCGTTTGTTGATCTTGGTTTTGCTACCGATACAGAAGAAATTGATCTAGAAGGTACTTGTTTGTGGGTTCCTGCCAGTTTTCGCCATGATGTTGATAAAGGGCATTCACGTACAGTATACGGTGGTGTGTTTATTTTAGGAAGGATTAAAGCGCATATGAATCCTGCTCAGCTGAAAATTTTAGCAAGGCAAACAAAACCGAGGGCTAAAACACTATGGAAAAACAAGATAAAGCACGATACGCTAGCCAGTTTTTGTACAGAATTTTTGCAACAACTGTGTGGTAATTCCAAAGATATTCGATCTGAGCAGACTTTTGATGTAAAACCTCTTGGTAAGCGTCGTTTAGACATTCTTGCCCGGAAAGATGGTAATCCTATACGAGGTTTGGAAATTAAAACTGGCAATTCAAATAATCCTAAGCAACAAGATAAAGATAAACTTCTAAAGAAAAGGGGCGTTCCTGTTGATGTACTTCGCTTTGAGACGTGTAAAGTTCAATAAATATTTATGGAGATAAATATGGTGTATCAAGATGTATGTAATCATTTTATGAAGCTTATGTTTTTTACTTGGCTGCACTCATTTTCTGTAATGCTAACTCCTTTTCAGTTGCATATTAGAAATAATACAGCTTTTGGCCTAGGCTAAATACAAGCAAAATTTGAAGTTTGTGCTGTGTGTTTTGGATATTTACGTGGGTCATTCCATTTGAACTTGATGGGCAAATAAACGGCGTTACTAGCGAACTTTTAAGTCAATCTTCTTCACTACAAATCACTCTGAAACAATTGGTAAAATCGAGCAAATTCACGTGATTCAGCAAGAAGACCCACGCTTGTTTACAGTCAATGCCAACTCGAACAGAATAATGTCTTTTGTGTCACAAATGCACAAATGAGACACGATTCATTCTTTCCAACACCATTTTGCAAGAAGTCGAACGGTGAAAAATTATTGTATATTAAAAGTATATTGAAATTTTGTATAACCATGTTTGTAATCATACTAAATAACCTTTTCAAATGTTTAAAAAAAATCAGTTTTGAAACAGTAACGGGTTTCACCGTTTTGCAAGTTGTCAAAATGGTGAAAAATTTTATTATTATTAAAAGTTTATTGAAACTTTATATAACAATGGCAACTTAATAGTCTTCTCATATGTTTAATGAAACCAGTTTTGAAGCAGTAATGTGTTTCACCGTAATCAAATGGTGAGAAATTATTATATTAAAAGTTTGTTTTTTGTATAACATTGTAGTAATCGTTCTAAATAACCTTTTCAAATGTTTAAAAAAAAATCAGTTTTGAAACACTAATGGGTTTCACCGTTTTTCAAGTTTTAAAATGGTGAAAAATTATTATTAAAAATTTATTGAAACGTTATATAGAATTAATAGTCTTCTCATGTGTTTAAGTAAATCAGTTTTGAAGCAGTAATGTATTTCACTGTAATCAAATGGTAAAAAATTATAACATTATTAAAAGTTTATTGAAACTTTATATAGAAATGGAAACTTAATTAATAATCTTCTTGATCTTGACCGACAACAGTTGACAGGAATTGTTTAGGAGGGAACTCAATAGTTGCGGCAAGTAGTGCTGAAGGAAGCATTTGTTCACTGTGTTTGCTTTGTTTGATCTTACCATATCTTACTCCTAACACTTTCTCAATTCTTACCTATTTCTGGCACTTTTTTAAACGCTCCTCAGCCTTCATCTCATCCCTTTCCCATAACTAATCATTGAGCTCAGGATAGGTGATGGGTGTCTGCGGCAACATATGACTCGTGACACTACTATTTTACGGGCGGTTATAATGTACATTTGAAAGTATTAAGATTTAAATCTAACAATTGTCAATGCGTGTCATCTGTGGTTTAATTACGCACCCTGAATAACGTAGGACTGGAGTGGAGAAAGCAATCGAGATGCTAAAATAACGGGTGTTCAGTCTGGGTGAGCGGGATAAAAGATAATAAAATTCCCCATATTACTGGAAATTGCCTTTAGTGACCATTAAGATGGCCAACATCAGCAGCTAATTCTGCTTTATTTGTGACTGTAATTAAAACGGCTCTATGGCGACTGACCACAGTTAGATAACATTATTTCGTTTACTTTTACTCCCATTTCCAATTTTTACTCCAGTCCCTGGGAGGAGGCTTACCTACGAATGCCACAACTTCAGCCTGGTTGTAATTTATCATTACGAGCGGCGCTACAATCGTTTCATTCAATATGGCCGCACCCATGGACCTGCTTTGAGCGCGCGTTACAGAGGACTGATGTTATTACATTTTAACTCATAAAATGCCTAAAGTAAAGCTCCAGAAGAAAAGTAGAGTTCATAATGAAGTTCAGGTAATTTTAACGTTAAATA
>JAQGAS010002482.1:0-10317 GCA_034686365.1 Pachymerium ferrugineum
AGCGGCGTTTACCCACAGAATCAGGGATATATTTTAATAGACGATTGAATTCCGGATCATCCGGTGAAATTAACTTTCAAAACGCAATTTTTTACTTATACTAACGTTTCTTTTCGACCAGGGAGTGGACAAATTTTCAACCTTTTTTTTGTTGTGAGAATCTAATAGGATACACGAACCTATCGTCACATCTGTTTATGGCGTGTTGCCATATACAGATATGACGATGGGTGGCGTATTGCCATTCGCAGGCAGGCCTACTAATTGTCTTCGGTTTTGGCGCCATTACATCTCCTCCAGCGTGTGTAAACGTTTCTATTCTTAAACGACAAAGGTTAAAACAATCAATAAAATTGTTTGATAGATATGAATCTTTATCTGGATTTTCATCAGGTTTAGCCGCCTCTTTGTATTATCCAAAGCATCTAATAGAATTTTCTTCTCGTTAGATGAAGGTAGACTGCGCAAAAATTTTTCATAATTCGGTTGATCTGCACAGGTAAAATGACTTCTACCTTGCATAATAGCTGCTGGCTCAATCGTATTCATGAAGTCAATGTGCCACAATGACGACTTAGGTGATATTTTGTAAATCCTAACAGGGTGCATTTTCTAATCTCTATGATGTATAATAGCATATGTCCAATCCACATCATCGTAGCTCACAAAATCATCTTTTGTAGCCATCAAATAGAAAGGGAAAAGTTAATCCACGTGGATCCTCTGTCGAATGTCAGGAAGTCGCTTTGCTTTCAACGTTTTATCAGCTTACATTTTTATCATAGTTTTATCAGTTTACATAAATTTATAATGATAATAGAGTATATTGGCATAAGATTTGTAATTGATTCAATTGCAATAGGCTTGAAGCCTCGGATGATGATTTGGTGGTTTCTCCTCGATTAAAGGTATCCATGCATCTTCTTGTGCCAACAATGGATCCTCCTTTGCTGTTACATATTCGCGCAATCCCGGCAGGTAATCTTGGAGTCTCCTGCCATTTGTACTTTTATCGAGGATTGCCGTTTGGGTCTTATCTCGAATTGTAGGGATCACAATAACATTTAAGCATTTTAAAAACGCTGTATGAATTTTTCCTCGAAATATATGCGGTGGCAATGAACGATCAGGATCTGCCATTTTTTAAATTTTAATATCAGTGGTGGTTGTATCCCATTTCTCACTGGCCACTGAAGCGAGTCGGGCACGCCACCTAATAGTATAGAGGCTAGAAAAAAATTGCTATAGAGGCTAGAAAACAATTGCCTGGATCAGGGATTTTTTTTTTGTAATCTTGCAAATTATATTCAAGCTAAGAGTAAATTTGAGAAGCTAGTTGAGGCACTGTGGTTCCCATTTCATTTTTTAAAGCCAAGATTTCATTCTCAGTTTCACCCAAATTTATGTAACCGCCATCTTGGCGGCCATATAAAGTAAGGTGAATTTTTTTTGTTATTAAGTCAACTTACTTCGCCTGATATTTGTCCCAGTCGGACTGACCTCCACTGGCCATTGCGTCTGGCTATAGTTGGAGCGAGAAAACTTTCGGGTAATCCTTGTTCACGACTATGAAGGGTTGGTCTTTGGTATTATTCGTCTATATACTAAACCTTCAGCAAGTTTCATTTCACCTACAATTAAACTGTAATACTTTTCAACTTATGGTGATAAATTTACAAAGGCCTTTATCTCCTCTGAGCATTTGTCATTAATCTCTACAGTATGAATTAGAAACATTAGAACATATTATCACACTTATATATAAGTTTACATACCGGGAGTAACCTCAAATTGCTCACTGTAATTAAACAAGGTTTTCGTTGAAGGTAAGTTTATACCTTTTGCAAGAGCCGTTTATGAACTGGCCGATTTTGCATGCAAGTATAAACACCAACGTGGCAATGATGGTGGCGTACTGGTCAGAAAGCTGGCCTGCAGCCACCTAGCCCCGGGATCGAATTTCGACCCCGGTTGATTCTTTCTTCCTAAGTATGGGTCTTCCCTGCTTAACGTGGGTTGTGCAGTTATGAAACGCTGTTCGCAACTCAGCGTTAAATGTGACACAAAATTCTTTAACTAAACACTAACAAATAATAGCAGGATGCCATCTGTAACCTTTAACTGTTTTATTGTTACTTGCCTTAATTTGTTTTTTTATAAACAGATCAAAAAAAATGCTTTTATCAACAAATCAAAAAAAATGCTTTTATCAAGATTACTGCAGTTGCTGGTTAATAAACTTTTCATTTGAGAATTGTCCTTTTTGGTCAGAAAGTGATATGAGTCATCAACAAGTTTTTTAACCTTGGCCCGTAATCGTCTAATTTTCTTCTTAGCAGCATCCAAACGCTTGCTGAAATGTCTCAGTTTTAGTCTGACTGTGGCTTGACTTTTCGTCTTGCATTAGAACGACTGCTTAATTTTCTGACACTCTGATGATATGCTAATTTCGTACAAGATTCACATTTTCTCCCTTCACAAACAGTCATGCAATTCAATGATTTCAACGTTTGCGTTTCAACACAAAAGTGTGCATCAACAGTTTTTAAAGCCAGAAAAATGTTAGTAAAGCGTTTCTTTACAATACCACGACACAAATTGTATTAAATAAACAAAGACCAGTTAACTATACCTTTGATGATGTATATACATCTCTTCACCTGCCTATTAAACTTCTTTCTTTTTACATCTACAAAAAATAATTAGGTAAATACAATGTAGAAGTAAAAAAAATAAAAATAATTAGAAAATATTTAATTTAAGAAGTGCATTTTCTACATCACTCGCATTCTTTACATTAGAAATCGCATTACAAAGTTCATTATCACCTTTGAATTGTTTTCCTCCAACCAATAAACTTGTTTGGAAATTATTTTCCACCTTCAATTTCATGAAGTAATTATTTGGTGAATCATCAACTCGAAGTAAAGACACGCTGTTATCATCAAATTGTAATGCCCAACTCTTAAATTCACTTTTCTGAAGAAGGTCAATTATGGTTTCTGTTTGCGCTCCATTATCAAAGGTTGTCTTCCAAGTTATCTCTTGGAATGGATCATATGCTTCACTTAATTCATCCTCTTCTGATAATTCATCCCCTTTTGATGATTCATCGTCCATTTCAATAGGTGACCGCTCGCGGTGACGAGGGGGTGGCCGTTTGCGGTGTGTTACCACTTCTGGATCAGAGATTGGATCTGGATAGTCGACAGTTGGCCCAACACCATTTGCAAAGTGTTGACTGCAAATGTAGGTGCCATTGTTTTTGTCTTTTAATTTAGAAAGATTTCCATCCGCCCTTTTGCAAAGGTGAGTGCGTTTGAGCAACGCTCACAGTCCATCCACGTTATGCTTCTCTTTAGCACGAAGTTTTTTCCCAAGTTTACGGTCTATTTTCTGCTTCGTCCAAGTAGGGCATGGCTTTGGGAATGGAAAGAAAGTAACATTCCTCTCTGCAGTCATTCCTGTGGCTATTGGTACAAACTCCAAAGCAGTAGTGACTATGTCTTCTACTGGTAAAAGGTTTCCTAGGCCTACCTCGTGCTGGCTGATTAGCGACCTTAAAATTTAAAACAATAATTAGATGATATGTGAGGACATATAATTGAAATAAAAACTCACAGAATCCATATACATGGAAGTTATTTGTAGATTTGCACTTGGTATGGTGTCAGGACAATACTTCAGTTGAGTGACTGCTCACCTAAACATTTGTTTACATTCACAGTTAGTTAGTTTTTCATTACAATGTTTCAACACTTTTGATGGAATTTCAATGTCTTGAGCAGATATAATAGTTGCACTGAAAGTTGGTTATCTATAGTTAAGTTTCACTCGCATTTCACTCGTAATCACTTTCAGTTCGAAACCCACCTTGAGAATAGACAAATTCGTCCCCGCAAAAAATGAGTCCGTAAACACCGACTTCTCCTTGCGGCATTTGCTGCAATGGAACGTCACGCAATTTCGATTACGCCGCACACGTAACGACATTTTTTGTGTCACACGTAGAACGGACACTATTTGGTGTTAAATCAGGAAATATTTCAGAGATTAAGTCCTTAATATTTTCAGATTTATATAATAAGGCATTCTTCAGGAACTAAAACCTCATTATTTTCTCCTTCTTTGCCTTCACCAACTCTCAATAAAAATTTAGAAAATGTAATTTGGTTGTCAGCATCAATCCTAACCAATGTGTTTATTGTCATGGTCATCCTTTAATTGCATAACATGGAAATGTGGCCATAGTAATGACTTTTTTAAGGATGCATTTACAATTGCAGGTCTATTCCCTTTTTTTTTGGCTTAAAGGTGAAGTCCTCATGTTTGACCACTTTGTCTTCCTTTGATTTTCTTCTCCCATAATAGACCTCCAATATCACACCGGAGACGGGAGTTTTTATTTCGTCCAAGGAACGATATTGGCAAATATATAACTGACAGTACGTGCGACTTCACACACGATAGGTAATTCTTATCAATTTATTGAAACTATGCGTCATTGATTTTATTGACCGGTCCTAGTTTTGTTTCAACGATTACTGGTCGATGCAGTAATTTTAATAACCATTATCCGCCAGCATTAGCAGGTTGGCTACGAAAGATTAATGGTTAATCGAAAACTTATGTAGTTAGTTTGTACTTAACTTACTAAAAAAAAAAATTTTTTTTTTTTTAAATCAATTAAAATCATTAACTCGAAATGGTGGCAACTTGGCTCTACCACGAGGAATCTTCCTGCCCTCGAATTTAAACTCTCTCCACGGCTGCTCTGTGTCTTCGAGCAGTTTGGCCATTGTACACTTTTCGAGTACCAAACAGTCTTTATGTATGTAGGGGTCCTTTTTCAGTTTTTTTTTGCTTTCCAACTTTGCGAACTGGGGTCCAAAAGCCATGTTTTTTGATCACTACTTTTGATGAAGCGGGACTTGTTTACCGTGAGTTCTTGAAACCCACAAGTGCCTTTCAAGGAAGCAATGTGGCTTCAGAAAAGGCAGAAAAGGGAGGTATGGCTTTAAATGAACACAGTTTTATTCCCCATACTTCTAATTTGAAAGCATGAGTGCCAGTGAGGAAATTCCTCAAACACATACATTTATACACTCAGTGTACCAATAAACACTCTTACATTACTTCACGTGACCTTCTCTGACAGATCAAAAACAGATACACTGATTTGCATACCCTATTGCAAATAAACATTTTTTTCCATAAAAAATTTTAAAGTATCAAATTATTGCTATAAATTTCCGAACTTAACCTAATTCACATTAATTTCAATAAGTTACAAACTTTGACCACCTTGTATGACCTATGTTGTTGCTTGCGGCGTTAAGCCCTATTTTTCTTCTTCTTCTTCAACGATTACTGCTACATCATTAGTGATATGAAATAATAGGTCGGTCTTCTTTAAGTGTCCTGCAGTTTGCGTGGGCACTTCTCGATATGCAGAGAATTTCCTGGAAACAGCAACAGATAAGTCAAATCGGCTAGCAGTTTCATCTTTGAAATTACATCCTATCATTGCTTCGCCCAGATTTTTATTTAGATTATTAAGCATGAAATTACGCATTACGCGTGGTCATGAAAAAAAAAACGAGAACAAAGGTAGATCATATTGGATCTGAGATAGATCAGATTGGGTCGGCCGAGACGATAGTTGCTGAAGGCAAGTAAGGAACGGCTCGTATTGTCAGCAATGATTTGTTGCTTCTTCTGCAGAATGTCAACCCAATCTCCAGTATCGGTTAAGGAAAATTGCACAGTGTGCGTCTTAGCATTGATTGTACTAATTTTTTAAATTGAACAAAAATTAGTACATGCTAAATGCACTAGGCAGATTTGCGCGACTTTTGGTAGGCATTTTCTCCAAAAAAAAACAAATTTTGGAAAGTGATGTGACGGCAAGTCTTCACAAACAGCTGATGATGTTATTCATGCTTGAACTATTCCTGCTTTAGGTGTAAAATCGAACTACACAGGTAAGGCAGAGAATAGTTTAAAAAAATATTAATTTTGGAGATTAAAGATGACAAGGCTCTTGTCTGAATAATTATAAAGGTATTTCCACTTTCTCCTCAGTCAAATTCCGGACAATATAAAATGTAGTCAGTTAGCATGGGTAAAAAACCTTCGCAATGAAGTAATAGAGTGGTCCATGAGGTTACTTAAGATGGTCTTTTTTTTGGCCATCATTGTCTACTAAAGTATGCTGGTGAAACGATTCATCGTTTGGTCTAAACTGAAGAATCCAAATTAAAGAAACGAAGATGTTCTAAAGTACTTTCATGACTTATATCATCAGGTATATTTCCCTCCTGGCTAAATCTGATCTGTACAAATGGGCCAGTAATTTTGCACAATTGCTACCAACAGGAATTGTTGTAGTATATTCAATTGAAGTAATGGACCCAGTTGCAGAAATAGGACTTAAATAACACAAATACAAAAATTGCAGTGTACTTTTTTCTATATTTAACCTTCCTTATTAAAATTTTTATTATAAAAAATTAAAATTAAAATAGAAAATATTTACTTGCTATTTGCCTTTCATAGAACTCCATGTTTTGTCGTAGATTTTTCAAGTATTCTCTAGCTTTTTATAAGTATTCTCCAAATGATTGTAATCATGGGTTAAAGACTCATTTGAAGTAGACATTTGTGTTTTGTACAAGGATGTTCAATGCCAGAACACACTATTTCTGGTTTGTGAAAGCTTGTTAGTTTAGTTGGATCACTTATTTTTACTCGAGCATAGATCCCGGATCTTGATTATTTTCGTGTTCAATCCATTCCAAATTTATATTTCTGGTGACTAGGTGGTATGTGTCGTATGCTTCATCAACTTGGCTAATTAAATCCCGTGCATCAATAATTGTAAAACTAAAAAAAAAAAAAATTATACAATTTTATTTGCATAGATGCTGTTCTTGAAACACTTTGGTTCTTCTTTGCTTGAAATTACTCAAACGTTGTTGCTTGGAACTTCTTCCAATGATAATAAATAATGTCCTTCAGTAACTTACATGTTAGGAAGCATAAATACATTTCTGTTATGTACAGGGTGTACAATATCAGAACATTATTTCTGGTTGCAATGGCACTGATAATAAATAATGTCCTTCAGTAATGTTGAAACCTTGAAGTACAGGCCTTTCCCACACTAACAATGAATTTACAAAACTATTCCATACGTTATATGTAAAGAGCAAGTATATATATATAAAACATAAATCATTTATTTAATCAATTGCTATTTAAACTTCATTATCAGAACTCAACAAAAATCGCAACAAACCATCAACAACGAACCATCAAACAATGTGCATATGTCCTCGATAGACATGTCCCCCCTTGTTGTCGGCGACTCGAGCATAGCCATTACTGAAACAAAAGCAATGTATAAAATGGTAAACTAAAGGTATTTCATACAATTTTGAGGTGGTGGCTGTTTTGGTGGTCTTCCTCGACCCCTTTGCGGTTGTTGTGGTTGTGGTTGGGTAGATGAAGATGCCCCTGCATTTACTTCATTTGCTGTTGTTGCTGTTGCTATTATTGCTCCTGAAGTTGGGGGTATTGATTGCAGTACAGTCGTTTGTTCCTTAACAGCTTTGGTGATCGCTTGACACGTCCCCACAGAACTTCTTCCTACTTTACTCTTTGCTGCATCGAGGGCGGCTTCTGCTTCTTTTATTGCTAGTTTCGCTTGTTTTCTTGCTGCTGCTGCTTCTGGACCTAGGTATAAAAAGACATTAAATATGTTGGGTTATAGGGCCTCTTTTTTGTTGAATTTTAATCTTCTCTTTAGTATTGAAAACTTACTTGGTTGAACCATTTAACCCCCAAATGTTTTCTTTGCAGTTCGCGTTATGCTTGAACTTTTTGGGTGGTTTATTCCCATCAATGATACTTTGCGCATCGTAATACTTTACCTATTGATTCGACAAGTATGTTTTGTGTAGTCCTATGTTTGCCTGTTTGCTCCTCCCCCTACTTATGTTATATAAGACTGGATTGTGCATTGCAATATTTTATTATATTTTGTAAGATGATCACCTCCACATTTTCATTCAGTGGCACTATCTGGATGCCTTCACAATAGCATGAGGCAGTTGTTACTTGTATAAATGCATGTAATTATACCATTTTTTGTTTTTCCATGCCTAAACTCCAATTCTGGAAAATAAAAATAATTTGATTTGAAAATTTGATTAATGGTTTTAAAAATGGAAATTATTTTTTTGTATGAGCGCACACATTTTTCCATAACTCAAGATTTTCACCCTGCACTAACCCATACATTACCACGTATAGAATTTTCTAAGTGTTTTTACTGCAATGTGTACACCACTTTTTCCATAAGCCTGGGAGTTTCACTCAGTAATTACAATGTGCACACCAGTTTAGGGGTTTCACTCAGTAACTACAATGTGAACCACATCTTCCATAACCCCAAATTACCGAAATTTTCGAAGTGTTTTCACTACAATGTGCACACCACTTTTCCATAAGTCTGGAATTTTCAACTAAAAGAACCTCAACTTGAAGCTGGGATTCCCTCATTTGAGCTTCTTCCCTAAACTTTTTTCTGAATTTATCAATTTGCTTAGAAGTATAAATTCTTTTATTATTTAGTCTAAAATCTTCATAATACTTAAATCCTCATCATCACTTTTACAATCTAAGCCAATCTCAACCTTTGAGGTATGAGGTTATAAATGAAAAAAATTCAGGAAAGTTATACTCAGGGTAACCCTCTCCAAAGAGAATCTGGACTAGGTGAATGGTCAACCACTCCCTCATATACTCACCCTCAAACTCTCAAACTTCTGGTCTAGTTTACTTTTCTTCCTTAGGCTCATCTCTCTTCATAAATGGAACAATGCCTCCCATGAGTAATCCGTATGGTAAATATCTCCTAATTTATCACCTCGCATCCAATTTTGGACATAATTCGATACGGTGTCTGTCGCTAGGCGGCCATAGATATTCTTGCGGAATATACAAAACCAGCAATTCGGCCGCTGTTGGGAAACTAAGGGGAAGAAGAAGAAGAAGAATAGAGCTTCAGGGCCTTCAGCTAAGGGGATGAATAATGAGTAGAAATATAGAACGCCTACTTGTCAATAATAGAGAGAGGTGGTGCAACTGCTACGATAACAACATTCGCAACACTGTCGTTATTTTAACAATGCATTGTTGCAGCAGACTATACAGCTTGACTTACATCGATATCGTAACAATTGCACAACCTCTCTATTGTCGAGTGTCACCGCTAAAGCTATATCGCGCTGCCATCACAGACTAAATCATCAAACATCTACTGTCATCAAGAGTATATAGTCTTGCTATCACCTCATTAAAACATCATGCCTTGTAACCCAAAAATAGGACCGGTTTTTTAAACAGTACGATTGGCTATTTATTGGACTACATCCAACGGACCATAGACTTATTTACCATTTAGGCAATATTTAACAAACTTAACATTTTTATTTTGGCTGCATGTCGCTGAAACTTTAATTCTCCCGACAGAAAAACAAGAGCACAACATATCAATGTTAAACAAGAAACAGAATTAGTTTCTAGTTCATATTGAAAATAAAGAAGAAATTAAAACCAAAGAGGTTAAAACTCAGCTTGAACTTAAATACGAGATCAAGACCAAAGTAACCAGTGAAAATAACGAGGAAGTTGAAAGGCTAGATACCAAGTTTGGAACTGTTTTCTGGTAGAGTAATTTTAAAACTGCCAAATAGAATGTAATAAACTAACAGTTTCGCAAGATACCGAACCTCAAATTCAAGAGGATACTCAAGAATTAGATTTAGACGAGCGTCTAAAACTAGAAGCTGCCATTGTCGCTGAAGAATTTATCAACTCTTGTTTGAGAGAGGATTTTGAACACGAAGAAACAACCGTAAAGGAAGCGATTAGTGACTCAAAAATTATGAGAGACATGAAAATGGCAGACACCGAAAATAACGATACACATCACGATGACACAGCGGTCGAAGACGGAGGAAAGATGGACGAAAACGTGAATCCGTTCCAATCGAAATCAAAACTTGTAAGTTCTCCACCGATAAGACGTAACTCGGGGAAACTAAAGAACGGAGAAGTCACAACTCCCACGAAAATAAACATAACTGCTCATGAATCACCTTTGAAAAAGTCTTCTAGCGCTCCGAAACCATGTTCTAGCTCACGAGGTATACCAATAGCATCGCCAAAACGAAAAGGTTCGGAAACGACGCCCACTCATACGGACGTTTCACCTGTCGCAAAGGATCAGGTTGACAGTCAAGGCGGGGA
>JAQGAS010002483.1:0-10316 GCA_034686365.1 Pachymerium ferrugineum
TTTAACCTCACTCGCTTAAAAAGCAATGTTGGGATCTTTCTAACCAATACAGTTTTTGATTCAAAACTTTAAATACAGATCTATAAATATCTCTCACATTTTATTTTACCCTCTTCCTTCCTTTGTCTCTTGCACTTTTTTTAAAAAAACATTTGTTATTTTTAGGAGCAAGAGGAGGCTTTTTACGTGGTGGATTTATCCGATGTGGTCTGGAAGCACAGGCAATGGAAATTGAAGCTGCCACGTGTAGAACCATTTTATGGTAATGAAAGTAAAAATAAATTGTGGGCTCAAATGAACTAAATGAATTAAAGATCAAATTAAAATATTTAGTTAATAAAATTTTCAAATTGCTCGTGAATAATGAATGAACTAAATTTAGATTTTTCTTACATTGTTTTTGCCATCGTGTAGAAGACAATTTTTGCTATGGATTTAATTTGAATTGCAATTAGATAATTTTTCTTTGGTAGATGAATTCATGAAGATAAATGTGACAGATAACGGTGGTGGGAATCTGATCATGAGGGGAAAAGTACTGAAATCGAGCAGATCCAATATTTAGTTCAGTTGATACTACATTTTATTTTACTATTTTTTTTTTTTTTGTGATTTAAGGTACAGTTCCTGGGTCAGTGGTTTCCAAGTTATTAAAAAAAATAAGTTATATTTTGGTAGTTCTGTTGGGTGCCAAGTTTTGACACTAAAATTTCTTAAAGCATGACAAAGATTTTTTTTTTTTTTTATCTCGTTTCACTAAAGAGCGGTGTAATGCCCCTTTCAAACAACTAGAAGCAAATATTAAGTTTTTTTAAATTCATTTTATTGTTGGGCTATTTAGTACCCATCAGGTGGAGTGATTATCAAGTGCATAATTAGAAGTAAACTTATTACTCCAGTTACGAAAAATCGATTGCATGAGTTTTGCTGCAACTTTAAATATTTGCCGAGACTCAATGCAGTCATTTGCACCTTGAGATTGTTTCACCGGTCACTCAAAAGCAATAATAAAAATGAATTGTGCTATTGCATAAATTGATGAGGTCTTTGCAACTTAGTTAACCGAGTCATCATTCTTTTTCAGCTGTCAAATGCAATGACACGGGTCCTGTACTTGAAGTGATCGCAGCTTTGGGTTCGGGATTTGACTGCGCCTCAAAGGTAAGAAAAATGATGGGCCATACACAAAAAAGTTGTCGTGGATAAAAAACATACAGACACCCAAGCACATGCACAACTGATGAGAGGACAAATGTCATCCTACCTTGCTGAGTGTGTATCTACTGCTGTGTACTACTGCAATTAAGTGGAGAGGGAGATAAAGGAGAGCGACTACAGCCGGTCCAGGTAACCAGGTAGAAAGGCCCACTTGGGTCCGTTATGGATTTTGTTTTAGTTTTTTTATGGGTTTGGGTCTCATATTTGGGGTAATTATTTTTCTTTTGGGAAAAACCTGGTCTTAGATTAAAACTTATTAGTATTTATACCTGGTTTTGGGCCTTTTACCGGTAAGTGAATAAAATTTTAGAAGTAGATATTTACTTTATTTTTACTCCCTTTTAAGTGTTCTGTTTGAGTGTATTAGAGTATGACTTTTATTGATTTGTTTACTTTTGATGGTTTTCTTTAGTGTGAAATTCAGAAAGTGCTTGACATGGGAGTGGATGAATCGAGGATCATTTACGCAAATCCGTGCAAAACTGCATCTTTTATCAAGTTTGCGGCGAAAAATAACGTTTCGCTCATGACATTCGATAATGAGGCTGAGCTGTTCAAAGTGAAGAGCTTGTTTCCTGATGCAAGGTGAGGTATCTTGAGTGAGGAAATAGGGCATTAAAGCATTGAAAGACAAAGCCAAAATTTTTATTCGGTATCAAAATTTAGGAATTAGGAAATAGAAATGTTTTTGCTTTTAAGGCAAAATCGTAGGCCTTAACGTTGATTCCTCTTTCATATCTTCTTGTATTCTTGTAGGATACTCTTCTTTGTGCTTTTCTTTCCACAGCATAACGTTGCCGTAATATAATAGTAGATAACTGAATGCTAATAAATGATTTTCCTTTTATGCCGTGGCTAGGCAAATTTGTAGTAAAATTTTAAATTTTTTTGGAGACTTTACCGTGTATACCTATTTACAAAAAAATTCTATAGCTACTCTTTCAATGCGCAAATGACCAATATCTTCGCTTACTATAGCATTAGCTTTTTACGACGAGCTTAACTTTTGTGTTTTTGTTAGGCTGGTTCTTCGTATTCGCTGCGACGCCAAAGCGCAGTGCCCCCTGGGTGTCAAATTCGGTATTGAACCAAACAAAGCAGGACATTTGCTAAAAGTGGCCAAAGAATTGAGTTTGAATGTGGTTGGAGTGAGCTTCCACGTCGGTAGTGGTTGTCAAGAAGCAAAATCACTGGGCGACGCAATTCAAGTTGCTCGAGACGTGTTCGATCTGGCTGAATCGATGGGATTCAACTTCACCCTTCTGGACATCGGTGGTGGATTTCCCGGCCAAAAGGATGCTCCAATCACTTTCGATGAAGTAAAGAAAACAACAGAATTTTAACTTAAGAAAACAAATTAATTCTTATTCTCACTAGGTGGCATTTGTCATTAATCAAGCTCTGGACCAATATTTTCCTGAGGGGTGTGGCGTACGAATTATAGCAGAGCCCGGTCGGTACTACGTGGCGTCGGCGTTCACGTTGTGCGTCAACATCATTGCCAAGCGAGCCTCCAACAACGACGTGAAAAAAGACCAAAAGCAGTTCATGTATTACGTAAACGATGGCGTGTATGGATCGTTTAATTGCTTGTTGTACGATCATGCTGAAGTGCGCACAATTCCGTTGAAGGTTGAAACAAAGTTACATGAGTGGTTTTAAGATTTACTAGAATTATATTTTGTCTGTGTAGGGGTATAGTGAAGGAGAGGAACGTTATATCAGCAGCGTATGGGGACCAACGTGTGACAGTTTGGACTGTATTCTGAAAGAAGTGCATCTTCCTAATTTAAACGTAGGCGATTGGCTTGTTTTCGAAGACATGGGTGCATACACTGTGGCTGCTGCAACTACATTCAATGGATTCCAGAAACCAGCATTACATTATGTTATGTCGAGAGTCACATGGTATATAACTTTAAAATTCAATCTTATAGACCAAAATAATTTACAATTCCAATTGGGGGTTTAGTGGGGTTCTTGCCTGGTAAATTTGCTATTAACTCCTTTCCCTTAAAGAGGCATAAATTCACACCGAAGTATCCAATAAATGTCTAACAAGTGTTTAAATCTTTTTAACCTTGAATAATAATTATTGTACTAAAAAAATCTTTCTCATCGTTTTTCAGGTTGAATTTGCAACACCGGAAAGATGAATCGGAAGAAGCTGTCATTAATATTTTGCCAATGAAAAGCGGCAAAAATGTTTTGACTGATAATTTCGTGGATGCGAAAATTGTTGAATCCATTTTTGCTGAAATAAGCGTTGTCGATGCTTGATGAAATGAAAAGGAAACCCACAATAACACCTCTGGGATTTTTTTTTTTTGTTGAAAAATTGTAATTTTTTTTTTGGTATTCTGAATTCAATTTTTTTCCGTTAAAAAGATGGGGGAAAGCTTTATTAATGACGCGACATTTGGAAATTTTACCTTAATTTTTTTTTTTTGGTCTTAGGTTAATATTTTTTTTTTTGGTTTTTTAGTTGTATTATTTTTCATAATTAAGCTCTAGATATCATATTACTTAACATTCCGTGTAGTTTATCTTAGGTTTTATGGATGAAATGGAAGTTTTTCTGGAAATGCTAGATGAGATTTTGTTTTGAAGTTGCTAATATTTCAAAATGGCCAACTAAATAAAACGTCATATAAGAAACTCTTGTTTGTTGCTTTCGACACTGATTTAAAGTTAAAACGTATGCTGAAAAAATTAATACGTTATCTCAACCCCAAGTCATTTACTGCAAATTGTTTGGTTTACAAATATTCCAACACAACACATACAAAGTTTAATATTAATATTTAAATAAAAGGTTAAGAATAGTGTTGATTACTACTTCATTATTACGAGTAGCCAAGAGAATAAATTGATTGCTTTAGCAATAATTTAATAAGGATTAAATTCTTACAGATTACCTTGAATTTTATCGACATTAAGGTAAAGAAAGATGCCTTTCCTACAGGATACCGTAATGTCGCCAACCTAAGTCGATCATGATACAGGTTAATGCACCTGTAATAAGATTGAAAGAAAAATCCTGATAATTGTACATTGTTTACATGCAATGAACTGAAAAAATTAGGTTGACTTATAAAGAGTATATAACAAAGTTTTAATGATGTACCAATAAACTTTCCATAAAGAAGTTGCGATAATGTAAAAAGTTAACAAGACTGGCGACGTAAAAATAACTTCATTTTTCTTTTTCCTTCTTTTTTTTTAACACAAGAAAATCGAAGGTGTAGACCCCTGATTCATCGCACCAAAAACTTCTACATTTCAATACCAGTCGGCGCACCGACGAACAAAATGGCTGGTTTCAGTACAAGTGTGTACATGTAAACAAAAATCCAACTTATATTTATACCGTCCATCATTTCAGCATTGGTTTTGTGAGGTTATGAAAAGTGGAATTGGTGTTAGTTTAAGTCAAGAAAAAAATTTCGGGGACAAACAAGGCGAGTAACCTAGTTTTATAAGCATTTAAAAACATCTACAAAAATATTCGCGAATTATAATTGCATGTGACCTCCAAACGATAAAAAAGTAACATAAAATCTAATCATATTAGTAAATTTATACTTTCTGTGTGTATTTTAATTCCAGACTGAGTTCTCGGCAAAAATAAGGCAGAAACAGCCATGGGTTTCGATTTGACACGTTTCAAAGGTGATGTAGATGAAGAATTAATTTGCCCTATTTGTACAGGTGTCCTAGAAGATCCTTTGCAAGTAAGTCAAATATTGTTCGCATGTAATTGAAAAGTTTTTTTTATTGGGTTACGTAAATTTATAATTTTTATTGTATTTAGGCTCCACTTTGTGAACATGCGTTTTGTTCGGCTTGCATCCAAGAATGGTTGCTTCGACAACCTACATGTCCAGTCGATAGGCAGACGATAACACAAACGCAGTTGAAACCAGTGCCACGAATTTTAAAAAATCTTTTATCTCGTTTACAAATTTCCTGTGATAATTCCAGTTTCGGTTGTTCAGTGGTTGTTAGATTGGATTCACTTAATTCCCATTTAGACTCGTGTGAACACAATCCTAAAAAGCCGGTGCCATGTGAATCTGGTTGCGGGCTTGTTGTCCCTAAAGATGAACTTAAAGTACATATTGCTCATTATTACTTTTAAATACACTTTTTAAAATCATATTTTATATTTAGGATCATAATTGTGTACGCGAATTAAGAAGTGTAATTCATTCAATCCAACAGAAACAGTCGGAACAGCAACAAGAAATAATGGAACAGAAATTTCAGTTAAAAGAACAGAGACACGAAATGCAATTATTGAAAGTATTTTTTTATTTTAAAATATTTTGAACTTTTCAAAATAATTTTAAAATAATTTTTTAAAAGGAGTTTATGCGAGCTATGCGAATATCAAATCCAGCTATGAGAGCTTTTGCGGACCAAATGGAGCAAGATGAAGTTGTCAAGTGTGTTTGTATTAAATTCTAAATATTTTTAGACGTTTTACTCAAATAATAATCATTTTACAACACCGTGTTTTTCACTTGACCAACAAAAGATGAAACAAGCCAGAATAACTGTTTCGACCTTAAAAGATCACATTTGCTGGCAGAAGGCCATTTTGGTTCTATCAGCGATTTAGGAGGGATATGGTGGTGAGAAAAATGCAGTTCATTTGGCAGGAAAAAAGATTTTATATTCAATAACTAGATTTACAACCTCGCCAAACCTAACCTCTATATCCAAAGTTGTTACTATTTCAATAGCGTTCAAGATTTTGGCTGTAAGTGATTTCCAAATACTTTAAAGTAGGAGGAAAATTACACAAATGAACACATCGTAACGTAAGTTACAGCGCACACCCAAACTCCAAATAAATTAGTAGTGAAAATGCGTCTATATCTACAGAGAGTAATGCTGCTTATACCCGTCCCAATTCTCACCATTCTTCACCTCATAAATCCCTGGTATAACCTAAATCTACAACCAACTGATGAACCTCAATAAGGGCCCTCTTGGCTTGATATTAAGTCGAAATTTATCACTCCTTTGGCAAAAGAAAAATACGGTGGCTAGACAGATTAATTTTTATATGTTTTAAGTATTTTGACCAGACAACTTCTTTATTTTTTATTAGAAATTATATTTTTATTCATACCATTCAGGTGGTGTAACACCTTAACACGAGCACGTGTTACTCGTTGGGGAGGAATGATATCTACACCAGATGCAATGCTTCAATCGCTCATTAAACGAGCTCTAAGTGAGAGTGGCTGTCCCGCGCATATCATAAATGATCTAATTGAAAATGCCCATGAAAGGCGTTGGCCTGTTGGGCTAAGTACACTGGAAACCCGACAAGTTAATCGCAGACATTACGAAAACTACGTTTGTAAAAGGATTCCAGGTATTTTGAATCGTATTACGATTTTTTTTAAGACGTTAATTTTTTTTCGATTTTTAATTTTAGGGAAACAAGCAGTCGTTGTTATGGCTTGTGAAAACGGACATATGAATGATGAATTGATACTTGAACCGGGTTTAGTTATGATATTTGCACATGGAATTGAATAATGTCTTGATTAATTGGTTGGTGTTAAGAAATTGTAAATACTTTATTAAGAAAAAAGAATGAAATATAATTTTTAAAATTTTTTTACAGGTTAAACTTACTAATTAATTATGTTATTAATTATGTTTACAATTTTTGACAGCGTTTGTCTTCAATGTTCTATTATTTGGTGGTGGAATTTGAATAATTAATTAATCTGTGTTTGTACGAAAATAGATGAAATTTTGTTTTGCCAAAGTTGAGGGGTGCTATTCTTGACGTATCATTTATTAATCCTGATACTCCTAGTCTAGTTAAAATTTTTAATGTGATTTCATAATTTCATTAAACAGAAAAAAATAATCTGTGATGTTGAATGAATTACAATTAATGAGTGATCGTGGTTCAGGGTTTACAGTAACTAAGCAACTGTAAAATGATATTAAAAAAAAACGTCGTGAACAGGATTCGAACCTGTGCGGGAAGATCCCATCTGATTTCGAGTCAGACGCCTTAACCACTCGGCCATCACGACACGTGTTATGAAGGTGCGAAAGCTTATATATAAGCGTTGTAGCGTTTAAAATTTTATTAACCACCGGTATTAATAATTTTTGTGAAATAAATGCGAAAACAACTGTTTTTGGTATAAGTCCTGATGCCAATTGAATGATTGGGTAGGCTCCTCCTGCGGCAAGATAAAAAAAAAGATTAATGTCGCCAGCCACCACTAGAGCGCTTTGCAATCACAGTTCACAATGCGATGCGGATTCTGTCAACTGTTGCTTTTGGCTTCTCCGTAAGAGATTTGGCTGATTCTTAAAGGAAAAAATAGCGTAAAGTTTCCTTTTTAGCGCGTTAATTGCCCTCACAGGTAAGGAAATCACAATGTAACACCTGGTGTGGGATGTACGTTAACAATGTGGTCATGTTACTTGTTTTTACGAGCCCATCCGATTAGTAATAAGTTTCGATTTCAAACTAAATACTTGTTTAACTCTGAAAATGCCATTCAGCATAAAGAAATTCATATCAACTTCTTTTACAGACCTGAACTTTAATTACACAACGATTTATTCACAAATTTTGAATGTAAATTAATTTTCAAGGTTCAACATTGCAAGGCGCATAAATAACGTTTAATAATTAAAAAAAGATATTTTTGAATTTATTTTTTTTTAGAAAACCAATGGATGAAACAGAAGGGGATTGGAATGTTGTCTACAATCGGAGAAATAGGAAGACGATGTCGACATATGTACAATTAGACTCCATCACCGCACAACCAGTAACAACGAAAAGAACTAGGAAAAAAAAAATCAACTCAGAAAACAAACCAAACAAATCAGCAAATAATATTCCTGCAATAAACATCAACGCCGTTACGACTGAACAAAAGCCTGTGACGAAAGAGGAATACGAAGTAATCGACATTTTAAAACAGAAATTAGAATCTAGCAAAGGAGCTATCACTCTGCAAAGCCTTACAGGGCACATAGGAAGTTTTCCTTTGTGTTTGCGCAAAGCAATCGGAGCGGGCGTCACAAACCTGACTCGATTTCTTATCAGACACAAAAAGTATTTCGTACATCAAAATAACAATGTTTATCTTTCAGAAGATAGGCTATCAATATCACAAACTGTTTCATCTAATCAAAAGGAAACTGCGTGTTGCATTCGAGGTGATGTCATCGATAAACAGTCAGTTCGTCTGAAAAGCGGAAACGTAGTTCGTATGTCAGACAGTTTTTCCAAAACAAGTGAAATCGAAGCCGGGGATGCCGTTCTGTGTGATGTAACGAGAAAAAAGAATGGAAGGCTTGTCATATCGAAATTAGAAATCATAACAAAATCAATTAAAAGTATCCCTCAACGGCAATCTAAATCAACCGAACCGATTAGAGCTTACACTGGGGTAGTAGTTCAAGTTCATCCTGACTTTGGACTTATCAAACATCATGAAACCCTTTCGGAAATTTATTTTCATAAAGATGATGTGCAGTGTGAAGTAAAAAAATCATCTCTTTATCTTGATAAAATTTTAAAAGTTGGAGACAAAGTGGTACTTGACGCGGATGTAATAAAAGATCATCCTGGTCATTATAGAGCGATTAGAGTTGTTAAAGTAGATGGAAATAGTAATGAAATCCATAAAACGGCGGTAGATGGCGCAAAAGAAATTTACTCCGCCAATGGTCGCATAGTTAAAATCAATGGCAGTTTTGGGTTCATACAACGTAATGAAAACGAAAGAGTGTTTTTTCATAAATCACAATTTTATCATGAAAATGAACAGTTAGTAAATGATTTGACCGAATATTTACAACTTGATAATTTGGTTTTTTACGATGCTGATACCTGCGATGGAAACAAAAATTGTAAATGGAGAGCCAAAATTGTTTGGACCAGAAATCCTAATAAAGTTGACTCAAAAATATCAACTGAAGGACATGTTTTATGGGTAAAAAAATCTCATGGACTGATTTCTATTGGTTCCCATCATTTTAATGACCGAGTATTCTTTACTATTGACAAATATTTTCAAAATAGAGAAATCGTGAGCGATTTGAGAAAAGTTTTAACTAAAAATTCTGTCGTTAATGTTGAAGCAACAACAAAAACATTTGACTGCGATGTAGATACCAAATGGGTTGGTTCGTGTGTCTGGGTCGGACAGGCACCTAAAACCATCAAGACTAGTTACAGAAACATGACGAGCATTGAAAATGGTGTTGGCTATATCAAGAAGTCGAAATTACAACGAGGGATTATAGAATTTGATCAACAAACAGCTTCTTTTGGGATCGATGACTTTTATAAAGATGGGGTAAAAGTTCTGAATCTTGATTGGTGCATTAAAGTTGGTGATGAAATAAATTTCGATGCTGTTTTAAATGAAAGCGGAGCTATGTGTAAATGGAAAGCGATGATTGTGTGGATTGGGGATAAGCCTAGGGTGAAAACTTATATAACGAAGAAGAATCAGATTGAGGAATATTTGAAAGTAAATAATCCATTGATCGGTTTCGAGAATTATGTGGAAGACATTCCTATTATCAGTGTTTTAACTGGTAAAGAAATGAAAAATAATACGGCAAAATTTAAAAATTTGAGCGAAAATTGCGGCAGAGACGAAATGAAACCAGTGGTACAGAAGGAAAATAAACTAGAAACCCCAATTGTTAAATTAAAGAGTTTAACTGATGTTGTAAGGGATTTAATAGATGATAACGCTGAAATGAAGGGCTGTATTGAAAAACCGCAGTCAGAGGAAATTAAAGTGAAAAAGAAAAACAGAAGAAAAAAATGTATCAAACCGAATATTGAAAAACATAATTCTGATGATTATATGACTCAAAACGCGCAGACGAACCGAACAAATTTGCATTGCCAATCGAAAAAACGTAATAACCAAATTAAGGCAAATTCTGAGTCTGGATATATTACTTTTGGGCAATATCAAGTTCGATCACAAGGAAACAAAAAGATAAAAGTAGAGAAAACCAAATTTCAATGTCAAAAGCTGTTACCAAAAAAAAATCATGAAAACAAAATTAAAATAGGA
>JAQGAS010002484.1:0-10315 GCA_034686365.1 Pachymerium ferrugineum
CACTAATGGCGGCGTCCACCATAGGACAAGCAAAACGCCTCAAATGGAGTGAAATGGCGACTTTTTTTCTATGTGTGCATACTGTTATTAGAGCACGGTCTTGAACAGAAAAGATTGCACGTTCTGTTCTCTCTACACTAAAAAGTATAAGATAAGGTCTGTGAATAGAGACAAATGAATGAAAAGGTCTAATATATAACGTAGTATAACGTTCAACCTTTCATAATAAGCAACACATCAATTTCATTAATCTTTTAATCTTTCAATCCACTTGTTCCTATATTCACAGACCATATCTTAACTAAGTATAGTTTTTAGAGTGTATGGTTGAAACTGCATTATGAATTTTTCTTTTATTTGTTGAATATAGCCAAACATTGATTCGAGTAACTGAAATTTACTGCATGTATCAAAATTAATGAATTAAATGCTTTGGGAGGTATAAGGTAAACCATAACCATAGGTCTAACCAAATAGAAATGTTGCTTGAATGTGTAATGAATACTGCCTCTGACATTGGTACAGATGTGTCCAATAGGACAGTATTGTGTCCAAAATAAACTATGCTTGCAGTAAGCATGTATGTACTTTTGCTGCAGTATATGGACCACAAATTACCCTGCACCAACAAATACAGGAGACAATACCCCGTGGCTTTGATAAGAAATTCATATATCAGCAACACTTTGGTATGGTATTGACAAATATATATTTGATTGTCTCTGAGTAAAACAGAAACTAAGGTTTAGCCATATAGTGGCTAACGAACCGTTTTTTACGTGCGATTGTAAACCGTAAACGTCTTTTTTAATTTAGTGTTTTACATTTATTGTACAAGTATTCACATATTCGGATAAGTCCTCCTCCGCCCTGGACTTGCACTCTTAAGGGACACCAATTTGTCAATTAAAAGGGGGAAAGAGAACAATTTATTTACACAACACAAACTACAAGTTCGAGCGTGCTTGTGTTCCGCAAATTAGATCATTCCACTGCAGTCTAAAGCGGAGGACATCAAGCCCACATTTGCCTGTCAACATACGTCTTTGGTTCACACATTACTTGTAGAACTAAATGAGGAACGAAAATACTTTAATTACGAGTCAAGTGTAAAATGAAGTGGGGTACGTATTAAAAATAATCGTTCTGAGAAAGTTTCACATCTTATATACTATTTCTTCAAAGATTCAACTTCCACTTCACATTTCACAAAATTTTCAGGTCAATGAAATTTAAGTACCATCTTTTTGGCATCGTAGAAATGGTATTAACGTATACGCCATTTGCCTTTCACTACCGTACTGTACTTTCACCATTTGTTCAGAATGTAATCAAAACTGGAATTTTCTGATCAAAGAAAAAATAATCATATGGATATAAATATGATTAAAAAATGATCAAATTTTTAAGGTACAATTCAAAATATGCTTGCTTACGAGAAAAAATGAATACGGTACTCAAAATTAACTTACTGCCCAAAAAAATTTTAAAACTGTTACTAAAACTCACAAATAAGCACCGATTAGTTTCAATATTTAAACTCAGAAAATGGGTTTGTAAATTAATTTAAAAAAAAAAATCTAAATAAATCCTCAACTTGAATTTAGTTTTTTTGGCAGCATTGCTTGAGCCATTGTTTGATCATTTTACCCTTAAACTTTGTTCACAGCTAGGCGAATCTTACAGAAACACCTGATCAACTTCTAAATACAAGATTTCTTCTCATTTTTTTCCTTTTCTGTTCATGCACATGGTTGACAGCAAGTGAAATTGGAAATGCCACAAGAACTGTGACCCACGAAAAATAGATTCACCAATTGCAAACCGGCCTCGCTAAAGCCTGAGGAAAAAAAAGAAAAAGAAAAAAATATGGCTCCTTTTGTGTGTGAATTTCTAACCAATTTTACAGTGTACTTCAATCCTTGGCACAGATTGAAAAATCCACGGCTCTAGATTTCTTGAGTCCTGTAGCAAAATACCGTCTCCCGAGAGAAAGACGAAATACAATCGCTTCAAATACCAATACCAGCCTGATTGAATGGATGGCCCGTCTTCAGTAGCGAATATATAAATAACAATCTTCTCTCGCAAGTTTGATATAACCTTTGGATTAGATGGACAAAATGGTCCGTCCGAAAGACGCAATTTATTTATAACCCGATGGCGAGTTATGGTCGACATGTTAGAAAATGGACGATGCAATTGCTTGTCGTAGGGTTTTGGTGGTAGTTCAGGAAAATATCGTTGCAAGCCACTGAATGCATTTCACGCGTGACAGTTATGAGAATTGCTCCTTGCAGATGGCTAACTTATGACCTAAAATTCAAAATGGCTGCTACGAAACCTTCCAATCTTATACAGTACTTGAGTCAATAGCTTCTCACTCACCACGTTTTAGTGGTTAAGGTCCAGTACTTTCTCGTCAAAATCTAATCATCAATAATGTTTTTATTAATTACACTCTAAAAACAAAGAGTGTTTATGGACATTTTAAAAAGTGTAAATCGAGTGTCCCAATACGTGCCGCCTTTTATACTAAATAGACACCCTTTTTTAGGATGTTTATTTACATCATGCCAAAGGATATTTAATTACATCATTTTATAATGATGTGCTAATACCTTTATAGAGCTGTAAGTCATACACCCTTTCTAATGGATGTTAATCCACAGCCACATGAAAGGTGTTAATGTATCTACATCATATATGATGCATACAAACACCCATAATGGTGCAAAAAGACACTCCAAAGGGTGCCGTGAAGTTATAAATGTACACCCTAAAGAATGTGTAATTAAGTGTAAATCTACACCCATGGACCACTGAAGCATTCGTGGAGATAAATTTTTTTATTTTGATGTTATGAAATATTTACGTTGTGGACACCATACCGACGATGCAGCCATTCAGCATCAGCATTTATCGCGACAGACTCGCGACTCATTGACACCATGTTGCTTATCTCGTGTAGGCCTAACCACCAACAGCATTACACATAATACTGCAAACAAATGATTATGCTATTAACCAGCCAAGATGTCTTGAAATGAAATCACTGTAAACCCAAGGGAGTGTCTGGTCACAAGTAAGAATATTAAAACATGAAGTGAATAAATTCATGAAAATTGTGGTCAGGTACCGTTTACATTCAAATTGAAATACGTTATCGCATAAATGTGATTAATTAACATGCATAACAGTGAATATAATAAAAATCTGTAAAATAAAACCTTTACGCCTTCTTACGACAGAACTGGAAATTAACTCAATACACCCCAAAAAGGAGTAAATAAATCTTAGTTTTCAGTTTCGTCGTAAGAGGACTAAGGGTTTCATTTTACACCCCATTGGGTGTCCACTCACACCTGCAACAATTACACCTAATTACATCCTACGTTGTTTTTACGGTGTACTGTCACGTCAACTTCAAGGTTGGTGAACAAAGTTGTATTGTGGTTGTGACGTTGTAGGTATTGTTATTTATTTAAATGATCACGAAAGGTTATGAGATTATTTTGGCCAATTTGTCATAAAATCGTTTTTTATGTTATTCGTTGGGTGCACTGTAATCAAGCAAAAAAAAAAATGTTCAGCTGGATGAAGATACGATTTTCGTCGAATGAATAGCCTCTGGCTCCTGCCACATTGACGGTGCAATATGAGGATGGTTCTGCCGCCATCCTCAAATAACCTCGTATATCAAATCTTAACTGCAATAAAACTTCTCAAAGTTATTTGCCACAGATTGATAGAGATGAAAGAAAACATTTTTTTAAATTGTTGTGTAGGATTTTGAATTTTTCGAAATAAAGTCTGTAATTAAAATTAGCAAATTTTCACGCTATCAACCATGAAGCTATGTTACGTTTGCGGCTGAATAAACTAAATTTATACACAACATGCATCATTAAGTGGTCCATTAATCCATTCTTGCGTGTACACCTACACCCTAAATACATCCTTTAGGGTGTAAATGTAGATCCTAATGGGTGTAAATGTAGATCCTAAAGGATGTAAATGTAGATCCTAAAGGGTGTCCATTTGCACTATTATAGGTGTTTGTGTGCATATGTTAGCCTCTGAGGTCTACACCCAACAGGTGTTCGGGCACATTTACGTGGTGTATTGCTACACCATACCATTTACACCCCTCCCCCTCCCCCCAAGGTGTACTAAAATACCTCGTGTATAAACACCCATAGGTGTAAAGAGAACACCCGCCAGTGTTTTGACAAACCTGAAGGTGTAAGCCAGACAATGTGTTTAGACTACACCCCTAATATATAAGACCTTGGGGTGCTACTGAACTCCTAAAAGGTGCCAAAATAGGGACAGCCCAAAAACATCTCTAAAGGTGACCATTCACACCAGTTCACACCCGATTTTTTGCAGTGTGTATACAGAAAAAAAATTAAAAATAGGAATATGTACAGTGAAATTTCTAAAATTTTTCTTCATGTTATATGCAATGTAAGTATGAACTGATCCAAAATAATCAATTCAATTTTCATTTAGATTGATTTAAAAAATGTTTTTGCATTTTAAATTAAATAAAACAGCGAGTTTTGCCGCCATTACCATTTACTCTATTATTTTGAGAAAACAAATTAATTTCTACCAATTTCAATTAAAACACCTATTTCTACATACATATACAAAACTGCGAATTGAATGAAAAAGGCTGTACATGCACTTTGTAAAAGCAAATCTTAAACAAATTAGAGCAACCACTAACTCAGGTCAACATCATTACGAGCTTGGTATCATCTTTAAACGTAAATTTCCAAAAACTTTTCTAGTATAATTTTTTCAATATTTTCCAGCTCAAAAAAAAAAATAAAATAAAAAAAATAAAAAAACAAAACGAAGTCTAGACAAGATGTCACATACCTTAAAGATTGAAAATTGAATAGTGTAAAAGCTTAAGACGTCTAGTGAAATCGCTCGTCTTTAGTTTGTTGCTGCAATAAAGGCGATTGGTTTTATAATCCTATTCTAAATTTTGTGAGTACATCTGGGCTTTTCCCAATGAGATCAACTTTAGGTACACACTGAACTATTCAATTTCAAAATCGAAATGAAACTAGAGGAACAAGGGAACAGAACCACAAGAAACAAATTAAGTTAGACGTTCGGTTGATTTTGAATAAGTGCGAGTAAAAAATCAATTTCAATTCAAACTTGTTTGTAAATCAAGTGTGTTTACTTTTATGCATGACACATTTGCCTTGCAAATACATCTAAACTAAATCCTTTCTGTAAAAAAATAACTCATTTCTTTATCTTCAAGGTAAACTCCAAACATCCAATTTGCCCTACACTAAGCAACCTGCTGGAATTTGCATCGTGGCAATAAGAGAAACCCGTTGTAAATTTAATTTACTGCAGTTTGAACTTTGTTCTAAGTTTAATGACAAAACAAATAAAACAGAGAGAATTGAATTTCTAATTGAACTGGTAGATTGCGGATTGGGCGTTTTTGAAGGTCTTTGTAAACTACCTCAACTAAGTCAATCTAATCAAGTTGTTTGGCTTACAAAATGTTGTTGTGATTAAAATGCTAATTTAAACCCGTTTAATTAAATTGTCAATTGTTGTATGCAAGACGTCATCACTAAAAAAAATATAAAATCACAATTGGTGTTAATGGGTATTTCTGAAAAATAACCGATATTGATTAATGTGTCAATTTGAAATTCACCCACTCATTGGTTTATTGATAATTGCTCAAAAATTAAAAATTCTTAATGCGTGCTACCAACCTCATAATTAACTACTCTACTTTTGAAATGAAATGTAAACTATTCAATTGGAATAATTATTATGAATTTGGATTGCATTTAAATTTTGTGATGTGATAACGATGATTAAACATGGCGCCCTAGACTTTCATTTCACCTTTACATTCAACAACTCGTCTGAGAAGTTTTCTTGTGTTTTTAAGGTAATGTCTGCTGTTAGAAAAACCCCTGGCACTAAATGTCTGCTGCTAGAGAAGAACCACTGGCAGATAATGGCTGCTGCCAGAGAAAAACCACTGGCAGATAATGGCTGCTGACAGGGAGGTTCTTACTTTAGTTTTATTCAAAGTTTCCTAACCTATCCTAACCAACCATTTTGTGTCAGGGATTTCTCCGGGTCATACCAGAAGGCAGCCTACCAGTTGGCCTAGCCCAATTTACATAAAATTTAAGTTTGATACGTAAAATTAAGAAGGATCAAGTCTAACCTTACCTAATTTAATTTAGTCTAACTTAATCAAACTCAATTTAATTTAAAATGGCCTAATGGTAGGCTGCTTAAATGGCATGACCTTTTTCTCTCTGGCAGCACCCATTTTGAGCAAGGGGTTTTTTTTACCTGGCAGCAGAACTTGAAAAACAACCTCCTGGAGAAAAAGTAATTTTTTTGGTGTTTTCATCTTACTTTTTTACTGCAACTAGTCAAACCAATAAATTACAAACGAGATTCAGTGAAGTATGCGCGCGACGTCACTCTTTTCCCTTGTTTACTCTCACCTCTGTCTCAGTTCGTTTGTGATTGGAATAGAAAAGCTTTATGCTCCATAGCTTTTCACTTGTCGACAGTGACAAACTATCTAACATTACGTTCCACTACACCTGTTCTCTAAACGGTGCAGGTGCGTGCAGTTGGCCTTAATCTTCTTCCACAATACAAATTATTGCACATGCAATTCTCAAAATTCCTTTGTCTGCTTCCAAAATAGAAAGTAAGAAAAATAATCTTTCTTGCAGGAAAAAATTTCTTTTGGGCGTATCAATTGTTGGACATTGGCCCAAAACTGCAGAGGTGTTCCAAAAAAATCTTTTTCCCATCTATAATCACTTTGCTACCGTCCAGTCTAATCCGAGGGCCAATTGAGAATGATAAAAGCAAATCTCAACTCGATCCATCATACGTAGAGCGTGTCTCCTAAATGTGGCTCACTTCCAGAAACTCGATTTCGGACCCTCTTCGTTTTCGATGACCCAATTGGGAATTCATATTAGAGGGGAGTCACGACATTTTTTATATAACTCTCTATAGATTTCAGCAAGATATCTTCATTTTCTACTCTATATTTGTTTCTACCCATCTTTTTATTTTCTACTTTTAAACAAGTAACCGTTTCTTAAGTAGAATATTCCTTAAAGTCGTTACACATTTAACTGAATTTAAAGGGTTATTCAACCCTTTTGATAAGTTGTACTATGATTACATATGCAGCAATACTGTAATGTTAGTTTTGAACTGTAGTTTAGTTTTAAAAGGAAAACGTTTCATCACGTGATCTAAACAAACCAATGAGATCACACTTTGTGGACTTTGAATCTGGGGCCACCAATGGAAATTCGAGGATGAAAAATTAGAGAACGCGAGATACGAGCATGAAAGCCACAAAGTCATAATGTCACCGTCCAATATGGCCGCCCCATTGTAGCGATTGACGATGCGCATGGTGACATCGCTATTCTGGGACTTCACAGAATAGCGAGGGGGTGAGTTCAATTACTCTTGAACTCTTAATAATTCTAAACGATTTCTTTATTAGTTTTGATCAATTGCAGCCTGACATTTGGTTATAGTGAGTCACACTATTTTTATACAGTGTTCAGATAAAATTAACGTGTCTCAGGGGTTGCCTGTCTCTTAAAGTTATTAAAAATATTACAATTATTATTAAATTATAACAAGGCAAATTCAAACCTCCATCACTTTTAATAACTATTTCGTCATTAAATTTTTTTCATTTAATTTTTATAATGTGAGAATGGTTATTTTCGCTTTTTTCTAGTGAAACTGTCGTTTAAAACTTTTCATTTTTTATCTTTTCATGTCTGTTTCCTTTCGTAGCATCCTTACACCCGTTTTTTTCTTAAATCCATCAAAAATACACAAACTTACATTAGCCTTTGGACATAACCAATAACTGGTGGCTTTTTTTCCGAGTGGATATCACTTTAAGACATCTCTCTGCCACTTTATCCAGTCTACCGTGTATAATTTCAATATCGCGTGGAAAAGTGGTTTGATATGAATTATGCCATAACTCAAATGGCTGAGAAAGAAAAAAAAGTAAAGCTTAGAATAAATAAAACTTTTGGATACAATCACTCACGATGGTGCTATTTCTCTTTTCACTGCGGATAGGAGTAGGTTCTGCCTGCTTTATAACTGCTTGAGTTGTTTTCGAGGCAAAATAAATCAAACTGCTATATAGAGTTGGGTGTTTTCCGAACGAGAGGTCCCACCCCGTCTATAAAAATCCCCCTGTGCAGCATCATCAAAAAACAGAAGCTATCTCGTCTTCCACCTCCCTTCTGCTTTCTGATTAGGACTGTACTTTTGCAATTTTATATTTTTACATTTTTTATATAAATGGAAAGTTAAATAACACATTACATAACATAAATACAAGCTAACTAATAGACTTTTCTGGACTCAATTTATTATATTGCTTATTGGTTAGTTAGAATCACATAATTTTCAATCATTAGGTCATTTAACTAAGCTAATAAAAATATTGATTATTCGTGTGTTACTATGTAATGTTTGACGTGAGCAAATGAACCTCAAACTTGTACATTTAAAAAAAGCGTAAATAACAACGTGAAAAAATGTGTAATTTCAAAGTTTTTGATCATCCCATACGAAAGCCGCTCGACGAGGTGAATATTT
This sequence comes from Pachymerium ferrugineum, assembly GCA_034686365.1. Taxonomy (NCBI): domain Eukaryota; kingdom Metazoa; phylum Arthropoda; class Chilopoda; order Geophilomorpha; family Geophilidae; genus Pachymerium; species Pachymerium ferrugineum. Next base: position 8,680 of record JAQGAS010002484.1, read on the forward strand.
TTCAAAGTCGTGTAATTGACAAATAATGTCATACCTTGCATGTCATAATTATCTATCAACTAAAATTACTTTATGCATTTTTTAAATAATGTAATGATCCCAACAACCCATGTATGTCCCTTGTAAAAAATTTGATTACATTATAGATCATTTATGAATTATAATCACCAATGACAACAAAATGATAATGATAAAATGAACATGTTCTGATTACAAAAAAAAATTTAAAAAATTATAAAATTATTTTGTAAGGGGTTTTCGTTGGACATCACACAAGTGAGTACACTATAAAAAAAATATAATTAGGGTGTAATTGTTGCAATTACATCTCAAGGATGTGAATGGACACCCAATGGGGTGTACATTAGGGTAATAGGCCTGGTTAAGCAAAACTTGATCACAGAACACCTTTTGGATGTCGAGTGTTAACACCCTTTAGGTGTTGGAGAGACGCAAATGATGCACCCAAAGGATGTTAAAATAATATGACCTGTTTTAACACCCTTTTGCGGGTGTTAATTGCCTTTTTATTCACCCAAAAAGGTGTATAAATGGAAAGTTATGTCAATAAAAAGGCGGCTAACCAAAATGACTGAAAAGTCAAGGGAGTGTCTGGTCACACGTAAGGATATTAAAACATGATGTAAATAAATGCATGATAAGTGTGGCCAGGTTTAACTTAAAATTGAAATAAGTTATCGCATAGTGGTGATTAATTAACAAGCATAACAGTGCGAATAATAAAATAAAAATCTATAAATGAAACCTATAAGCCCTCTTACGAGGAAACTAAAAACTAAGATTTAATACTCTTATTTACACCCTTTTGGGGTGTATTGAGTCTTAGTTTCCAGTTCTTTGTCATTTGTTTGCATATCAATTGTGTTAGTGACGGGCTTACACGAGACAAGCAATAATGGCGTCCTTGAGTCTATTGCGATACATCGTCATTATGGTGTCAATAACGTCATAAATATTAAAGTCAAAATAACAATAAAATGTCTCCATGAATACATCATTAAGTGGTCCGTGGGTGTAGATTTACACTCTAAATACACATCGTTTAGGGTTTACGACCTGACTACACCCTTTAGAGTGTCTATTTGCACCATTATGGGTGTTTGTGGTATCATATATGATTTACATGAACACCTTTCATGTGGGTGTAGATTAACATCCATTAAAAAGGGTGTACATGGTCATCATTATAAAATGATGTAACTAAATACCCTTTGGCATGATGTAAATAAACATCCTAAAAATAGGGTGTCTATACAGTACAAAAGTATTGGGACACTCGATTACCACCTTTTAAGGTGTCCATAAACACTCTTTGTTTTTAGAGTTATAGTTAATGACAGTAAAAAAAATTAGTTAGGCAAGATGAACAAATGGTAGGAAAGAGAGAGAAAGCAGGTTTCAGAAAAGTTTAGTTTATCGTGTGATAATTCACTCATTTGAGATTTTATTATATCGTCATTTACAGTATTGAAGTAAATATGCATACTCTTTAATGGAACAAAAGTAAATTTTTTAAAAATAACTTAAAAATGTTGACTTAGTCAACATTTGACTTTATTAAAGTCTTCGCAGTAATTCAATAAACTGAACTTTACGATTTAAGTTAAAAGCGGCT
>JAQGAS010002485.1:0-10304 GCA_034686365.1 Pachymerium ferrugineum
TTTCATCTTATTCATCACCCTCCATGTTTAAAAAAGACAAACCCCGGCTGTCAGAAACTCATCTTTACCCTATCGATCAGGCCAACATTTTGACTGAGGTTTCAGGCTTTTCACCATGAGCTCCAATCCCCCAATCGCACTATGTAATTCTCTCATCCTCTCCTTCTAGCCTAATATATTTGCTCGTGATCAATATTTTCCCGCCAGTCTCGGCGGTACGGTTTCTATCAAGATAAAGGTGTAGTTTGATTATCGCTCATTCAGTTTAAGTGCCTCTCTCGACGTCTTTAAAAGGACAAGATAGCTCACCCCCCCCCTTTCGTTTTCCAAGAGGTGATAAGCAAACTGCAATCCCTTTGAATGCAAAATGAAGGCATGGGTTAATGGTTGACATGGAAAATGTATGAATTAAAGGTGACCGGTTTATTTTTCAATCAAAATGGCACGTGCTTGGCCCTTCTCTATTGTCTTGATAAAGGGTGAATAGTGCCCTTTGGGTTAGTTTCTATAGTGGATAAAAAGAACTTATGATTTAACCAGTTTGTCAAGTTAATTTTAAATTAGTCAAATTTGGATTAAGTTCAATAAAATTGCATTACTCTGGATAATAGATATATAAAATGTTCGTATAGAGAAATTTTTTTTTTTTTTACACATTTTATACTTTTACTTTTAAGGGATTTCAGTTTTGCAGTCAAAATCTCATTAGTTCAAGAAAATAGATAAAAATGTTCCCATTCACTTTTTATGGTAATATTAGCCCTTTAAGATTCTGGTCTAATAGTAAACTAATTTATATATCCCCCTTCAACATTCATCGATTAATGTCTCTCTTCTAATTACATCTTTGGCTTTACCAAATGAGCAATGCAACTATTGATTAATGTTATTTGGCTCAATTACCTACATTCTTTTGATCTATGTAACCACATTTGTTACTTCAACTACACCGAAGATTGATTGAAATGTCATGGAAATGCTATTTAATGATTTACGATTTAATTTTATCAATTAATAAAAAACAAAAGAGGAAGGATTCTTTTTTTCTTCTTCTCCCCTTTCTCACCTCAAGCACGACAGGCCTCTCTAACTCTCCCACTAATACTACTTTGGAGCGAAAAATAAGAAAACAAAAACCTCCTGGTTTTGTACTCTAAGCGCGAACGGGTGTAAGAAGGGAAAAAAATAGGAAAAAAAAAATCTCAAGCGGCTTACAAGATTTCACAAGGGTTTCTTTCTTCTCTGACGCGATAGGGAACAGCCCTGGAAAATACCAAGAACTGCCGTACGGACTTAACGGGATTGCCCAGCATTCCAATGGTACACTCTCATTCGTCCAAGCGACTGAAGCTGACCGAGGTTACTACTTGTGTCAGGCGAGCAACGGAATTGGTGCTGGACTCAGTAAAGTTGTTTTCTTCAACGTGCATAGTAAGTTGATTGAAACTGGAAATTGAAATAAAGTGATTGAAAAAAATATAAAAAGTTGCCCAATTAATTTATGTACAGATAGAGGCAATCTTTATTGCCTTGTGCATAGATCTAAGCTATATGCGTTTTAAAAACTGTAACAATAAAATACAATTCTAGGAGTATGAATAGGAAAATTTACAAAACATTCCCTCTGATGCCAGCTTTGAAACATTAAATTATAAAATAACTACTAATATGTGACATATATCTGTAGTACACCTATTTGATGTCACTTGTGATTTTTTTTATGACTTTGAATTGCATGAAACATTTTACTGCTTTTTTTAAAAAGGCAGATCATTCCAAAAACATTACAAATCCAAAACATATTCCCTTCCAAAATCACATGTAAAATATTCTTTTTTTTAATTGTAGTATTTTAATATTGTTTCAAAAATTCTTTAATTGCGTTATAATTATTGATTTGCTATCAAATAAATTTTACTGGCGACAAAGTTTATTAATTTACTTCCTTTAGGTCTTTATAATACCCAGTTTATATCTGTAAAAATAAAGTGTTTGGTAAAGAAAATTAAAAATTTGACACTTTGTTAAGGTCAGGAGAGAGCTTCCGGTAGGATTACCTATGATATATTTATAGGACGTCTTTAATCCCTACGGAAGTTGCCTCTTTTCTCTCAGACAATGGTTATTTATTTTTTCAATACCTTTCAAAGCAAAGGAAAAGGGCATTTCCGGTTTGTTTAGGCATCTAGTTTACTTTGGACACTTGCGCTGCATTTGGGAGTTTGCACGGTTGTAAATTTGAAGCTTTCCCCTCAAACCGGAAATGTTTTTCCCACACGCTTTCAAATAACGTGTGTAGTTTACGACTTTGATATCATACCTTTGGGAAAATCCAATAATTGTTTTTTTATTCCACAGTTCCCGCTCGTTTTGACACGAAATCCCAAAACAAAACAGTGAAAAAGGGCCAAATGGCGTCTCTGTCTTGCCAAGCCTCGGGTGACAATCCAAATTCCATCACATGGCACGTGAATCAACAACAGATTTCCATTACAAATCCCAGGTAATTCATTTATTGCTAAGCCCTAAAAAAAAAAGAAGAAAAAAAAATAAATGGTTAGAGCAGTGATTTGCCATGTTGCAATTGTATCTATCTTTGCTTGCATCTGGTACAATCATTTGGCTTTTCTTTACAAATCCCAACCACACTATTACATCAAAGATGATAAAAGGAGGAGAAAGAACTATTCTCCTACTCCCATATGTTTAATGGCACGTAGGGGAGGGCAACGGAAGGGGTCCAGGCGTGCCAATCTCAGAATACAATTCGGTGTCCTGCTGACACTTTACCGCTTTTCATTTTGCCTGAAATGACTTTGTCCCGAAATAAACCAACGCAGTTTTCTTCTCTTTCTGTCAAGTTATGAGATAGGACTAACAAGAAATGATATCAGCAAAAGAACAAGAAAAAAATAGGAGGAGAAAAAAAGTGTAGGGGAAACAAGTGGGATATATCACCGCTTGAAACTGACAAGTCAGCAATAGGATTGAAGTGTTATTCAATTACATCGGCAGGCGGCACTATTGATTTATAATGCTTTGCAAATGATGGGAGAGAAAAATTTACTTCTATTTATACGTAGGATTTATTTGACATTCATTGTGAGTTAAGTGTTTCTGGCATTTGGGCCCGACGGCAATGGAGTTCTCCATTGATTCGTGCACATATTCTTAGCATTGCGACTAATATGGAAAATTTGTTGGACTGTGAATAGTTCACTTATTAATTGCTAGTTCTCACAGTTTTCATTTAACTGGTTGAGTTATGACCTGTAATTACGTGTTTCAAACTTCGAGCTCTGTTAGATATGAGATCAATAAGTGCACCCAAGTTGACTCTTCACCCATGAACAAAAAGGCTATGGCCTGGCATTAAACTTATCAAATGTTCAATTACTGTGCTGAATTCTAAATATTCTGAGTTTTACCATTGATTTTAAAAATTCACTTATGCTTTGGCTCATTAACAATTTCGAAGACTTATTATTTCCGTATTTAAAATGGGGTTCATGTACCCATCTTATGGTCTGTGGTATGTCAAATTCGTAATCCCAAGTATCACAAGGCTCGCTTTTAAGGGCAAAGAGACTTTCTAGAGGGAGAAATTAAACTGCCATCTCCGTTGGCGATTATTCATTAAAGACCTCTTTCAGGAAACAAAAACCTTTAGCAAAATTAATTTGAAAGTAGATAATCTTGTCCCCTGGTGTGTATGATTAGCCGCGGCAGCTGATAACTGCTCTTAGGTTAGAGAGCTTTGGGCAGACGTTGCGTGACGCAACCTATTCTCTGCTGAATGTATATTACCACTATTTACTCTCTGTATCCGGCAAGGAGACGCCAGTATAAATCCGGTTGTTTCTAACTTTACCACTTTCTCTCTCTCTCTTCAAGTAGACTTTACTCATGTAGAGAAACGCAAAAAAGATGTGGAATTAATGTCACTTCTTGAATTCGATTGTTCCTCCATTTCATCTCGACCCCTGACACCCGTCAGTTGTCAATTAACTTTCAGTGATATCCTCCATATTGAATTCAGCGCTTAGCTCTGTCTGCGATATGGCATGACTTGATAATAAACTGAGCAAAGCTAATGGCATTAGAGATACCTATACTGTTAATAATTTCACAAAAAGATTGACGTTACATTCTTAAGTTTACTTTATCATTATTCAACAAAACTAACTTCCTTAGCTACTGTCAACATTAAAAATCCACTTTTTTTTTTCATAAAAAAAAAAAAAAGATACAAAATTCAAGATACGAGTCACGCCAACGGGATGACGTCTGAGTTGGTCATTCCTCAAGCCGAAAGAGGAGACAGTGCTATTTATCAGTGCCAAGTATCCAATAGGTATGGTCAAGATGAAGCCACCATTCATCTAACAGTGCAAGGTAAAAACTCTCCCATTTTTTTATATTATTTCTTCGATCGAAGAACTGTTCGATTTTTCGTGCGGCATAAACCACAGTAATTTCTTTTCTGATTACCGGTTGTCAATACGACGCCAAGCGGCTGGGGGTTTTATTACAAGGCAAACGGTTCTAGGGGAGAAAGATGTTTGTGTTGCTATACCAAATCGCATGCAGCTTGACGCACAAAATGAATGGTTTGAGTGGACGTCCTTCAAATTGGTTGTGATTTCTGCTTCAGTCACGACATACCATTCAACGATAAAAAATTTATTTCACAAATTCCCGCCCTTTCATCCTTTTTTACTTCTTTCTCTTTAAAACCATTTTCATGGCAAATAGATCTTGCCCATGCACTCACAAAAAACTGAGGTTGCACGAAGCCATATTGTACATATTATATATCGTATATGTATTAAAGTCTACAGACAGATTTACACGTTCAGAGTTAGGTATAAATCCCATTAATAAGACCTCTTACTCTTTTAATCATAAAACTATTGTGATATACGACGCCCCCTACAAAACAAAGACGCAAATTTATCTTTGTATGCCTATTTAGATTAGGCATATGCAAAATTTTACATTTTTCATTACAATTATTTGTTGAATCAATTTCAGTTTATTAAAATAAATAATAGTGCGGTGACAACACAAAGAAAAGCTCTTGGTCAGTTCCACAGATATTGAATTTGTGTCAACTAAAGTTTTTTGGCATTGACAACCAACAGTGTTTTCTGAGAGTGCAGGTATCATATTCCTCACTTGAAGAACAAAAAATATTTCTTTACATACCTGTCCAAACGTATCAAATTCACCTTCATTAACCCTCAAAGCCTTGTGCAGAAAAATAAAAAAAGGAAAAATTTTCATACTTTTCTTACAAGTTAATCCCAATTTAATAACATCGCCTCCTCACGCTCAGTAAATATCGATCGGTTTATCGACCGGCTCGACCCAAGACCCTTCCTTTTGACTGCTGGTCCACAATCGGCTGTAATTTCTGTCAATAGAACGACTGCACACACTGCCCCTTCGCCGTACATTCAATTCTTCATCCATTGCTACACACTTCTTTGCCGATAGAGAAAAAAGTTTGATATTTATCGACCATATCATTTTAATCCCTTCACTTAACCAAGTCCATCAACTAGATGACAGCACGCTATCATTTGTAACGAATCATGCAACTTTTTTTTTGATGTTTATCACTTGCATTAAAATTATTGATTGAATAAAGAAAGAAAAAATGTAATTGGCTTTCGTGTTTGTATGTCGTTGGTGACTCTTCTGCACCTTGTTGTCAAATTGGTAATGAGCGTCGGTCAAAAGGACATTGGGAGGGCATTGCAAATGAACCGACTACTAGGGGGTCTCTTATCTTTGCTTGTCCATTCCCAGAAGCACCCGATGCACCCCGCAACGTCCGAGTACTTGATCAAAGCAAACGAACCATGCAGATCATGTGGAGCGAGCCATACAATGGCAATAACCCCATAGAACGTTACATCATTCAATATAAACTCAGCACAGGTTAGTGAATATTTTCAAACTGTTTGTGTCAATAAAAAACAATGAAGGAACTTGAATTATTTGTTTGTTGTTTTCACAACGTTTGACAACACTTTGTGGCATGGTAGTGTTACCTTCATAAATTTATAATGGTTTACTCAATATTGTATATTCCTTTGTTTACCGTGACAAAGGGTAAATATTTCTACACTAAATGATTTATTTCGTTCATGTAACAAAAATTGTTTATTGATTCACAGTGGTTGGAATATCAGATTTTAAAAATTACGTTTACAAAAATGTAGGCTGAACCCTAAAGAATTGGCTGAAACAGAAAGAGTTAACAGTACACTCTTATTTCGTAAAAGAGGTGGTCATGGCGTTTTTCCAACCACGGTGAATAATTTAGGTGTGATACTGTCACTAGAGGTCGCAGAACGTGTAATTATGGGTGAGTTGTTAGTTATCACTCACACGATCTCCTGTTAAGTTGGAATCAGGGGTTGTATATATCTTCTAAAAGATTCCCACAATCCTAAGAGTGGTAACCAGCTCAGCAGGCCATCAACAAGTTAAAGGGACACTCAACCTTATTGACAATTTTGTTTAAAATAAAAGGTTGCAATTGTCTAATTGCTATTGTGAAATTTTATTTATAATTTTGGACCTTTATCTGATGGAAAGCGACCAATGAGATCAATTTTTGTAGCCGAATTAGGCCACAAATAGAAATTCGAGGCTATAAAACAGAGATATTAGGGAATGGAATAGCCACTCAAACTGTGACGTCATTACGCACTATGGCCGCCCTAATTGTCGAGCATGCAATATTATATGGTTGACTGTTATTGTTGAACTCACTCCTTCTGTAATTTGGTTGTTGCGTGAAATTCTCATCAGCCAAGTAAATAATTTTATTTTAAGTTTTAATCGCGTACTCGTAACCTTTCATTTTGCTAGCTATTCATACTTTTGGTAAAATTAACTTGTCTCAAGAGTTACCTGCCTCTTTAAGGAAGTGTCATTTTATTCCTTTCCTGCTTGATTAGGCAATTGAAACACTTTATAAGCAGTTTCAAATTAAAAAGAATTTTGATTTTTTTTTTGAAAATTTTTTTTGAACTTGAATAAAAGTTTTTTAGTAGAAAGCGAAAAGGTTTTCGACGCCATATTTTAATAACTCAAGTGACGTAACAAACACAATGACTGGCTGGGTGAATATGTGCATTAAAATTATGGATTCGACGTCGTTTTATTATAAAATTGAAAACCTCAACATATTTTATGCTCAAAATGTAGCTATGTATCAGTCAATAAAAACGATGAAGAATTGAATTTTAAATAATGTACCTTGGAAAATTTTTGTTGCAAAATAATTACTATTTCATGTTGGTTTTTTTATTACTCGATATAAAAAAGAAATACGAGGTTAGCCTTTTAAAAAAAGATTTTCAATAAATGTCAACCTTGCATTTTTCATTTTTTTACACCGTTACCGTACAATGCAACATATACCAAGGGAGACGTTTTAGATAAAAATTACAGTGCAACCACTATTAGGTTATTGCAGTGCAAAACCTTATTTAGTAGCATTTCTATTCATACCGAATTAAGACTTTTGTTTGTGTATGCAATATCACGTAAAGATAAAATACCTAAATTGGAAAACTCTGAAGAATTTCCCTTACACAGAAAATCGTAGGCATAATTTGAATAGCAAACCAATTGCTGGAATTCTTTTGCTTGTACAAATCTCTTCACACAAATTAAGATTTCTAAATTCCGGAAATATTTAAAAATCGTGTGGACAAGATTTCACTAACCCAAAAATGTATGTAATTGTATGCAACATTCAAAAACATTTTTTCTGTCAACAGACACTTGGCAATCGGAATCTCAAAACTCCACAATGAGTGGCACACAAACAGTGTTCACCATATCGAGTTTGTTACCGGCATCTGTTTACAATCTTCGTGTATTTGGAGAGAACGATATTGGGATTAGTCAACCGAGCGATGTGATTACGGTAACTACTTCGGAAGAAGGTAAGAAAAACGTGCTCAATTTACTCCTTGTGGCTAATTGTCTAATTACTAACGCCATTACTTAAAACCTAATCCTTCATTTCGAGAACCATCAATCACGATAAAACATTACCTTGTATCAGCAGTTTTGTTCTTTCATTTTCTTCTCTTTTTTCTTTTCTATCTCATTGGATTTTCCTCGGAGACCTCATCTCTTGTTCGCACCAATTTTCTTCTGAAAAAAATAAGAAATACCCAATATTATTTGTACAATCTTATTTCATGATTATTAATTTTAAGAGTTGTATACTACAATTGCAACTACATAAAATAATTTGAAATTATGTAATTTTAATGGGTTCATGAGAATTAACCCTAAATTCATATCAACATTCACATTATAATTACCAGATGACAAATTAACACGGTTTGGTAGATCAGTATGTGTAGTAAGGTTAATATTTCGCGCTAGCCAATCTAAAGTGATTATGGTCACATTTATTCTTACAATCAAAATGGTGTTGTGTAAGGTTTATCTGAAAGATAAGCTTAGCTGAATAGTTATTCAGTCAGAAAATAGTTGCATCAACAAAGTTTAAATGATGAGCATTACATAAATGCTGCAAACCCTTGTTTTAATATACTTTCTGTACCTACTTTCTTATACCTTTGTAAACATAGTGATATATATAGTTTACAAAGATATTAGAATATTACTAGGAGCAATGCCCATGTGTCTTATAATGCTGCAGAAGAACATCAAGGTAATGTGCAGATGGCAGAGAAGGCTGTGCACACATTTTCTAATTTTAGAAACCCACGTACCTTGAATGAAATCAAGTTACGTAAGTTATGATAAATTAGTTGAAATTACAATTGAAATCAGAGTTAGTTATATGAAGGTGTAGGAATTAAATTAATCAAGTTGCAAGAATGGAGCGTTACTATAAAATCATTTCTAAACACAACATGTTATTTCAAACATCGGGGGAAACAAATTACAACTTTTGTTTATCTAATTTTTAACTTGCACACTTTTCCTCGCAGGGTAATTACCTTGCCTGCAATTTAGAGATCACCCAAAACCTAATTAACCTTCTCCCACTTTTTGTGTTTCCGCTTTTTTCACTCTTTTCTCTTATTTCCATTACATCTCTATGACCGTTGTACGTGTCAAGTCACACAGTCAATGTCCTCTATTTTTTCCTCTTTTTTTTTTCTTTGTCAACGCCTTTTAACCAATTTACGCGTTTGGCAGACATAAAAAGAGACTTAATCTCTCTACCTACTGATTACTCCAATTTCTTCATCTCAGCTCCCACTGGTCCACCCCAGAAAGTGAAAGTGGATGCTGTAGATTCCAACACCCTCAAGGTTTCTTGGAAGGTAAGATGATTCATTTGCATAATATTATTACCCCGGATGAAAATCTCTTTCTCAAAAGTCTGGAAAATAACAATACATTTTTTATTGTTTTTTTATAAGAGAATGGAGTACAAAGCAAAATCACTTTCTACTCTGATTGCTTTAGAAATATTAGTTACAGTAAATTTGACCTTTACTGCTTAATCAGGCATGGGCAAGAAGCCTTCGTCACCTGAGCTTCATCGATCTCTTCTGCTCCCTTAAGCTCAGGTAGCGTCTAAGCCTTCTCTTTTCTTTCAGCGTGTTGCCTGGTGCATGTTAACCAGAAAGAATTGCACTTACAAGTTTTTTCATTACACAAAATTGAAAAGTGCAAACTAAGTGTTTAACTTTTCTCCTTTAAAATGAAATTCAAAGTCCTTTAACGGAATAGTGTAACAATGCAGTAATGCATTTCGCTTTGGACACGATGGATAGGAGGATGCACTAATGAAGCCGGTATCGATTTAACATTGAAATGCGGATGTTTTACACAATGTACCTGAAGGAATCGATTGGATGAATTGGTGTATAGGAAAATCATTGAAGTTGTTTACGGTGGATAGCGTGCCTTATTTTGAACTCTTGTTTAGGTGATTCACATACTTTCGTGAAGTGAATAAATTTTATAAACAAGACCTGTAAGGCCGGATATGTTGGTTGTTAATATTTTAGGAATTTAAACATCAAAGTTTTTAATTTATTAAAAAGCTTTAAACAAGCTGAATTGGTCTAATTTTAATTTATTATAATGAACCATAAATTTATATTGGCTTTGCATTATTAATGTGAGGGGTCTCACGAACGAGCCGAATATTGGAAGTGAAGACGGGAAAATGATGTATTTATTCATCCATTCACTTATTACTGTAAGTGCTTTTACCTAGTTTACAATAAATTTGGGAATTTGGGAAGTTCGCGTATTTCCTACATCAGGGTTTTGGCATTTTC
>JAQGAS010002486.1:0-10291 GCA_034686365.1 Pachymerium ferrugineum
CCTGGACGAATCTTCATCTAATGGTAATTGCTGGTACGCTTGGGACAAATCCATAGTGGAAAACCACTTCACATCACTTACGAAATGAAATTTTCTGGTAGCGGTTTCGCCAATCCTTTCACTTTCCTGGTGGACGACAATTTTACCGTCGGTATTTCTTCTTTTAAACTTTGTTGTTTCAAAACACTTTTTGAAATTATTCACAGTTGCCTCTGGTGTAATAATGTCTTCCGATACAATTCCACTGCAAGGTTGTCAGATCCCAGTTGACACGGTCCGTCCGATGCACCATTTTCTGGCCACTTAATAATTCTTCTATCTCTTTTATTATATAAATATCTTCTAACCACTATCAGCGGCGAAGCTGGAAGCCGCCTTCTTCATCGTTTGTTCTAGTTTCCATTCTCTGATTCTTTTACACTCAGGACATACGACCTGCAAACAAAAACGTAATGTTCTGTGTGAGTGTCCGAGGTTTGGTCGTCTGTGCTGTTGTAAGAAGTTGTTTCTACTGATGTGTTGAATGTGTTTTTAGGAGGTTTTGTGATTTGGGCCTGGTTAAGAAGTTTTTTGTCACACGCCTGGCAGCCGACTCGTCCAATACCGACATTAATAGATACCCATAGACATGGACACAAAACCTAAAACATAATTGAAATTTATACATGGTCTTTATAACGTAAAGATCCCAGTTCATTCTAATGATTTGCCTTGTTGGTAAAATTAAACCGGGTGCCATACCAAATCGGTTGGTTTTTGTTTTGCCTTTGTCGCTTAAAATGCTCTCGCTGGTGGCGTTAAGTTTTATTTTGCTTCTTCCCCACGTTGATCGTTGAGAGTCGAATAAATGTTCACCAGGAGCAATTCAACTCCATACCCGAGAGTTCCAATGCCTCTTACCCACCATTTGCTCTCAATGGTTATTGAGAAATCCCACTAACACTTTGTAGCAGAAATGGTTGGCTGGACAGTTTATGCTTAATAAATGATAAACCTGTTTGAGTACTCGCCTAGCTCAAGATTTCTCAACGGAAATTGTCGACATCATCGCGATTAACGAGTTCGTAAGTTTTCTCACTTTCGTGCTTCATTCGAATTTCTGTGAATGGATCATCATTCAATGGTTTGTGCATTGAAGTACTTAAATATTCGTATACTTTAGCAGCCTTTGAGCCGTTATTACCATATAAATGTAAGGTTTCAAAAATTTAATAAAACCATGGAAGCTCTGGTTTATTAGCTTTTAGTTACTAGTTTTACTAGTTTTGTTGTTGGTTTATTTGGTTGTCCCGTCCCTGGCAGCTGCTGGCGATGTTAAGCCGCCTTTACCAAGTTTTTCTTTGCTAAGTGTTACAAAAAGGGTAAAACTCGCCTGCAAAGAGCAATCTCTTGTCGGTCGGCAATGAACAAAATAAAAAACGGGCGCCCTGTGAGTCTTTGAAAACTATGGTAGGCCTACCGTATGCATCATTGGGTGTGACTTGACGAATGTGCAGCTCACCCAAAGGCGTGCTAGTATAGCCTCCTGTCGATTAGTTAAAAAGTGACTCTGAGTAAGTGGCTCCCCTTCACCCAAATCAGAATAGACGCAAGTTATTGGGCCACAATTCAAGATAGCCTCAACTTTGACCAGCAAAGTCACCATCTGCTCAGCAGAAGTAGATAGATTCCTTCTTTTTGAGGTGCAGACACGGGTGGTTAAAGTGAGCCTTGAAGAAGATCAAAATTAATCAACAAGATGCTTTTGATATGGTTTTGTAGCTTTTGGTTTTTATGCGAATCTGACGAGGAATACGTTCATAGATTCAGCATTTTACACGTATCCTGAGCTTGAAAAAAATGCCTGTGCAAAATATAAAGTTTAAATATTAAAAAAACATTTGCCTTAGTATCTCTGCTTCAATATTAAGATACAGTGAAAATAATTACATCATTCAACCAAATTTGGAATTATGCCTGAAATTTTAATTTTTATTAGTACAAATTTAAACTTCTAGAGAGAGAACCGAAACACTTCTTACACGACAAGAATTAATGAAATTTTTCTCCTCATATAGCTTTGTGAATCAGAGCAAATGTCCCATTTGTTTATTTGGGAGTCCTATATCCAAAAATTAGAAATGTTTAACTAGTATGGGAAAATGGCGTACCAATTAAACTTACAATTTGGCTGGAAGATTTAGATATAAAAAGTGGTTTCATAATTTGTTCTCTACTATAAAAACAGTTACACAAATTGATAACGAGATCAAATACTTTTGCCCAACTTTTTGCCAAGTTTTCTTTGGTCTAATTCATCCATTATTATTGAGGCCTTCACTTTGCCAATTCTTCGTTTATGATCTGACGAATTTCCGTCTGCTCCAAATCACATCTTCTCTTACACGTGTACTGGACTTCACTTTTAATGACTTCAAGATCGGTGAGAGGGTTGTGATTATGGGTATTATATTTCTCATAAACGTCACCGTTCTTGATAACTGTCACTGGACAGCCGGGTTCATTGCATTTATAGAATAGAAAATTTATTTCTTAGGATTATTACACCCCTTCGAAATGGGGAGGGGTGTTGTATACATTAGTTTAAATCTCTGATTTTCGTTTCCTAACGGTCGATTGCCTGGGGGGCTGGGGGGACGGTCTGAATTTACTTAGTTAATTTCAGCGTCCGAGAAGACCAGCTATTTCTTTTGGCAGCCAACGCCTGTTCTATATCAACATTCTCTCTCTGTTGCCCCATAATTCAATTTTGCGTGACTGAATGATCTGCTTGCATACGCTATTACTCTTTCCACATTTCCGTATCGTTGTTTCAAAATTGCGCCCATACCATATCCACTAGCATCAGTGGAAACTAAAAATGGTTTTGAAAAAGCTATTTCTATTACTTGATAGGCCTTCATTATCGCACTTTTTTGCCGTAAGATTATTAGTTTAAATGTGCAATTTGCCACTCTCACCATAGAATGTCCTTTTTTTATTGATGATGGTGATATCGTTAATGTCATTTCTATCATTGTACAAAAAGTTGACTGCGGTATCACTTCCTATTGATGAATTGATTAAAAAGGTATTTTCAAAGGCTGCAGATGAAGATTTTAAATCGTTGTTCATCAATCTAGAGGTAGAAACAACCAACTGGTGAATAACTTTTTAAACCTTATTTCTTGCCGTTTATCTTAGCAGTTAGATCTTTTATGTTGTACGGTGGATACTTTTAAAAATGCGGCATCTAGTTTAATTACTCCTGCATCGAATGGTACGAAGAAACTCTTTCCCGAAGTTTCCAGTGCTTGAGCTTCCATGTTTTTACTGGCTTGTGCAGTGAAGGCAATAGTAATTATTTATCATTTCTTGAGTCACGTCTTTAATGTATGGTGCTCCATTTTCCTCTCCATCACTCAAAAGCACGATGACACCACCATTTGACCTTCTGAATCTTCCAAGATCCTATAATGACATGGTGAAATTTAGTGATAATACAAACGGATTGAACAAAAATCTCGTGGTTATATTTACTGCGGCAGCTCTTCTCAATCCACATCCAATGCAAGTTCCACCACCTGCCGTTTGAGGAATGTGACTAATGACTTTTTGGCGGTCCTGTTCGTTATTAATTGGAAGAGGAAGGGTAGCGGAAGTGCTACCTACTCGTGGTCCCCCTGGGTTTATCTTGGAGGGTCTCCTGGCCTCCTTGAGAAGCCGAGATGGAAGCTCTGGTTTGTTTTAGGTTATTAGTTTTAGTAGATGTGTTCGTGCTTGATTTTACTGATTTTAGCTTTGTAGTTCCATCGCGTATGGCCTTAATAGCTGCTGATCTCTTTCTTTCAAGGCTCTGGTAGAGGAGGAACAACTGCTCTCCGTACACTAGTCTTTTTTTGACTTCCATCCGTTCATCTGCTTCTAAGTTTTGTAAGAGTTCAACCATCTAGGTCAGCTCTGTGCAGTATTTTTTTGTTGTCTCTGGTGGCATTAAGTTTTAGTCGTCTTCTTTCATTATTACTTTGTCAAGAAAGCATTTAATGTGCCGCCTCCTAGCAAAAAGACGAGACTTCTTGTCGGCTCGTCATCGTGCCTCATTTCGAACGGTGAATATTGTTACGTGTTTAAAGGGGCTCACGTAACATCCGGGACCTTACAATTAGGTCCTAGTGGATTTCATTATTTTCTCTTTTATTGATACTTTCTTAATTGATTAGAGACACTCAGTTTAGTTGCTTAAACACTTCCAATTAGGATTTATTTTAAATCAATCAATCGTCAAAAACTATTACAAGAAAAGAAACAATAATACAATTTACACTCAACATGAATTAAATTAAGATTACTCTTAAATCACTCGATCTCACTTCTGTCCCAATAATTCGCTTTTCCTCTCAATTATTCAAGTTGGTTTATTTATCGGGTAAGAGCCCAGCTCATCCAGCCCTAAACGGGCGGACTTGCTGGGACTCTGTTGTTTAGGGGTTAATCATGAGAAAGAGAAGGGAAGGGATGAGAGGTGGTCAAAGTGTGAGCCGGGAGAAGACTGATTTTTCCAGTCGATTTGGGTTTCCAAGAACCCTCGGTTTTTCGGTTGTGGCGCCACCACCATGAATAATTTCCAAAGAAAGCCAATCAAAAAATTACACTATTATAATATTCAAAATTTCAATATCAAAACCCAAATTCAGATGGCGCCACTTGACCACCTAACAATATTGGTCTTTTGGTTACTTTTAGGCAACAAATCGATGCGAGAAGTGCATTCGCGCCAGACTCCAAGCAGTTGAGTGAAAATGTGTCTTATTTTGTCTGTAAATTGTTTTGGGGTGTGTGGGCTGAGTTTTGTATGACTTCTCCAGTTATTACATGTCTGGGAACAATATTATAGTTACGGACAGCCAATGCAAGGGCAACCAATTGTCGGCTTCCCACCAATGCAAGGACAAATTTCAGCTATAACAGCTCAACCACAAGGTTAATAATAAATTTTCAAAAACTTTCTATTCTATTAATAGATTTTTATAAACGCACACTTCTAGCTGAAGAGTGAAGTGTTATGGAAAATAAACATTTTCACACCTTAAACCTCATTTGCATGTTCGTCCAAGGTTAGACCTAGCATATTGAGCCACGTTGAGGATACCTCGTCTTCACACTGATAATTTGTCAACATGGAAGTGAGTAACTAATGACTGCTTTAGCAGTAGCTTGTCACTAGAGGGTGAGATTGCCTTGTGAGACTGTTTATGGCGGCGCCCATTAACCACAGAAATGGGAGTTGTAGTGTAATTTGCTGAACGACCTTATCAATATTTTTATTTAAGAATATTGATTTATCGAATCAAGCATTTTGTACTGTGTATTCGTCGACGAACTTTTTTCGATCTACTTTTTGTGCTACCAGCGTCTGCAAAAAATGAACATGAATCAACTTGAAAATAATTTGTGGAACTCCCTTTTACATACCTCGTTGTGCATTTGTAAATTGAATTCTTTCACTATCGTGGTCAGCAAACTGCAAGATATTGTCGCAATAACAATTAATTCTACTTTCTCTCACGTTAATTTTAACCTGCATTTAAGCATTATTACTTATCGTAAATTTACATGCAAGTGAACTATCGACCTCTTGGCGTTGCATGTTATGACGGTAATTCAAACAAACACATCTTCAAGTGACGCAACTTCTGGTCAGCTGACAAGTTTAAAGGGTTAATGACGAATTCAAATCTTTTGAGAAACGTCGGATACCCCAACGGATCTCCCGCAAATCCTGGCAAAACTAACCCTGTAGGGGTTATCGGTATTGGGTTTGTCGTCTTGCTAGTTATCACTAATGGTTTTCTCACAGAAAGACGAATCTTTGCTTCTCGCGACGAATTTACGTCTGTTGTCTGCACATTCTGATTCCTGACGGATGATTGACAGTTGGCGACAATAACGTTGGTCCGACAGAGTCGTTTTTGCTTTGGCAGTTCTGGTACTATTCTCTTCGTCTCTTCAGCGTGAGGAACAACGTCTGGTATGAGCAGTAAGTTTGGCGATCCAATTCTATCGGGTCCAGAGGAATCTAAACTGAGAGACCTTGTTTCTTTTTGCAGTAGGGTGATGAGAGAACTCAACTTTTGGACTTCTGGCTCCACCTCGTCCCGGAGCAAATGTTGTAAGCGACCAATTCGATTTGTAGCCTCTTCAAGTGTTTCAACTAACTTTTTTCCCAGAAAATCGTTTTTCTCTTGAATGGAACATTGTCCTAGCGTTGCACCGATGGTAGTCATCACATCTTCTTCCTGCGGCGTACTTGATTGTTGAGACATCTCTTCTTCCTTCGTTTTTCGGATCAAGAAAGTCAACAGATTGTCCAGAGTTTGTCTATCGTTCGGTTGCTCAGTCTTCAATGAAGGACTGATGTTGTATTACTACGCGCACAATGGTTTTGGTTCCGTATTGGCTCTAAATTATTCAACATCTGGGGTGTATATGTCTGAGCTAATAATTTCCGAAGTCAACCGTTTCTGCGCTAAGGTATTTGTACGAGCAGGGTATGGTTGTTCTCCTAATGTCATCACTTCCCAAGAAGGACTCCAAATGCTTTACAGTGTAACATGTTCATGGTAAATAATTATTACCCAACAGTTTTGATTCCTAAACGCAATACCAAACGTCTGATTGTGTGGTAAAAACGCCATTCATCAAAGACTAGGAGACATCCATCTTTCTGGAAGAAGTGCTGCACCTCTTTTATAAATGTCTCGTGCAAGGCCGAAAACGCCAATTTTTACAACTCTTAGTGCAGGATTTCAACTAGATCTCTGAAAATATGTATTAGGGTAATGGTATTACGCACCTATGAACATAATGCATCTCTTCCAAGTATTTGCAACCTTTTGATACATCAACAGATACTGATCAGGTCTTGTACAGTTAATGGTGAAGTCTCAAACTAGGAGGAGTAATTACAATTGCTGGTCTGTTGCTGCGTAAATATGATAATAAATCTCCACCTTCCATTAATTCCAAGATAATAAAGTTTGGGTCGTTATCCAAACAAATACCCAGTCGTCTACATTGTGAAAGTGAATTTTTCAAGATGGACATGCTCCTTGACGTAAATACTCAGTTGTATCCTGTGGAATTGGGTGATAAATTCCGACTGGTTTTGGCCTCCACGTTGCGTGAGGATGGCAAGCCCGACGACGGCTATTATGATCCCCGGGGGGCACATGTTGAACGTTGCACACTAACAACGTGCGCTCCTTTGCAAAATAAAAATAAAAATAGATTGGAGTGGGGTTTAAATCTTAATTTTTTGTTAAGGATCCCTAAGTGTCTGTCAATTGCAACTAAGTAATGCAATCACAGCATTCTCTTAAGAGAGATGGGATTCTTGGGATTTGATAATTTCAGCATCTCAAAGACGTCACTTTTCTTTTTAAGGACATATACTATGACCCAATCTGTATAATCATCGATAAAGCTTTGGTAATATACACAGCCACCTTTTGTTGGTATCGGACAGGGTCCCCATACGTCGGAATGTACTAATTCTAAAGGTCTTGTCGTCATTTTCTTATCTTTGGGTTTCCCATATTTTCGGGTCATCTTCCCCATAATGCAATACTCGCAATTCATTTTCATATTTGGGAATTCGGGTAAACCTCTTACTAAATTTTTCTTAGATAATTGGATAATTGAATCTGTATTCAAGTGTTGCAACCATTGATGCCACAAGTTCAATAATTCATCTTTATTACTTATGTGACATGTTTCAGAATTATTATTCCAATTCATTTCCCTTGATTCATTATAGGGTGAACTCTCTAATTTATATAGTCCTTCACATGCCTTGAATTGGAATATTTCGGTTCCCATTTTATTTTTAACCAAAATTTCTTCGTTATTGCCTTCTCATGTGTGGCCTGCTAATCCCACACGACTTCCACTAATAATTTTACGCCTCCCTTGTGGGACATAGCCCACATTGGTTAAACGTGCATGTCTGAGTGTGCCATTTATTTTATGCACAAACTCAACATCTCCTACGGCAGTAATAGTGAAGGATCCATAATAGGATTTCATATTTATTGGTTGACATTTCTTTATACTTTTGAACCATTTAATATCGTTGCAAAGATGTGCACCACTAGCTGAATCAAATATCCAAATATCATCTATAATTGGGTCTATTTCTAAATTTGATTTCTCAGCACAGGTTACATCGAAATTCGAGAATCCTGTTTTCTTTTGCATTGCATTCTTATTCCCTTTATTTCCCTCGGAATTTTTAGTTCTCTTTTTACGACAATCATTTGCATAATGCCCTTTAGTATTACAATTTCTACATACAACGTCTTTCTTCAATGGTTTTTTACATTCTTTGGCTGAATGACCCATAGTGCCACAATTATAGCATTTCATTTTCTCATTCTTTGTTCTAGTGGGATATTTATTTTGACCAGTTTGTGTTTTCCCATACACTGTCAAAACATCATTTGAATTTGACGCTTGTTCACCATTATCTCTTGTTTTCATACGTTCAGCCTCATTAATTAAGGCTTCTTGAACTTTATCTGGTATGAAATTATCATCATCCCATCTATAAATCTGAGCTACTATGTTCTCATATTCTGGGGGTAAATTCATGATCATCTGGTATGATAAATCATCATCCAGAACAGGTTTCTTTGCCTCTTTTAATTCTTTTGCAATTTTTCTTATCCTACTTAAATACATCGCCATTGATTCGTTTTGGGACATTCTTAAATTCTGAAATTCATTTCTAAGTCTAGATATACGCGCACGGGAAATCGGTTGGAATAACTTCTTTAAAGTACCCCATTGATCACTTGGTTCAGTTAGTCCATCTACTAAATTCTTAACCCCTTCCTCCAGTGACAAATAAATAATTCCCATGGCTTTAGATTTATCTATCTTAAATTTTTCTTTAATTGCATCATCAGCAGTTATCTGAGGTACTTTTATATCTTTATCAATAAATTGCAAAAGTCCCTTAGATGCTAAGCACATTTCCATATCGCGTCTCCAGGTTTCATAGTTTACTTCATTTAGTTTTGGGAACGAAAATGTAGATTTAGATTCCATATTCGAGTCTTATACTCCGGATTAAATCCCAATCCCAATCACGCGGAACTGCTCCTAAATCCCGTTGATCCGATGATCGCAAACTTTCTTCATAAGACGGAGGTGGCTCATCTCCTAATGGGATATCAGTCTCTCGCGAAAACGTTTCCTCAGCTGGTACAGGTTGAATGAGCGGTTCATCCGGGATTCCCAACACAAGTGCCCGAGTAGGTTCTTCGACGTACATGTCCCATGGTTGGAGTTCCACGCCGTTTTGTTGCGCCAAATCAACCGCCATCCGTTCATACCACGCGTCGACTCGTTCCATCCTTTTCACCATGTCAGCTGTACCGTGGAGGGTTTGGCGAGGAATAAACGAAGGGTCGGCGTTCGCCACTCCAATTCTTCAATTCCCAGCTCTCCATAGGGTTATGGTGTGCATCATATCTTTAAACTGGGGTCGTGGAACTTCGCCCTTCCCTCGACAAGCCATGCATAAGTCGCATCCAGTCGTACGTACTCGAAATCGCACACCCCAACCACTACACGTCGGGCAAATCTCCCGGTTAGGCAAATCAAATTTTTGTTCATTCCTGCTACGCCCAGGACCTCCAGTAGCCATAATCTATCACAAATAAACACAAAACAAAAATAAACAATAAAAGAGGAATACAACCAAAACAAAAAATTTTCCTTATGCCTAATTAATACTTTACCCAATTAATAGATTCCATTTGAGATAACGAACTTGAACTTGTTTTCGAAATGTGTTTTTTATTTATTCGAAGTCCCTAAATTTTTCATAGCGCCATATTGAAATTTGCGACTCAGACATTTTCCAAAGTTTCATTTCTTAAATGAAAATTACTATGTCATGTATTTCTATAAACTGTTCAGCCAATGCAATATTCATGGCGCGTTTATGGGGCCAAAAGGCATCCTCGTGTATTCGAATAAACCTCTGAGTAATGAACGCCAAATACTTTTCGTGGCCTTTCTTTACTTTTATTTGATGGCATTATTGAAAACCATCTAGCCACCTACAAGGTAGCTAAAGATGTTCTCTATGTCGGGAAGCGGGTATTTGTCTGGTAGGGTTTGTGCATTAAGCGGCCTAAAGTCCATAGTCGGACGAAAGTTGCCAGTCTTTTTTGGTACAAATACTGGAGCGATGTTATTCTGTACAATGACTTTTAGATTTTAATTTCTCATCAAGATATTCATC
>JAQGAS010002487.1:0-10288 GCA_034686365.1 Pachymerium ferrugineum
ATGTATGCATGTATGCATCTATGCGTACAAGTCTGTGTATAGTACACTGCTACTATTAGCTGCATTTATTCAACTTGAAACAAATTTTTCAAAGTTATCAAGAATTCACCATTGACATTATCACAAAACAGTCCAATTGATGATCCAAAAGGACTGAACTTGCACCTTTTAACTCTCTAACAAAGTTCATACAGTAAACCTTATTTTTAAAAATTTAATATCAATTTCTATTAATACCTTCATGGCGGAGTGTAATTACGGTTTACAACTACCGCACCTCGCTTTTATTGCCACCTAAAAATGCTCAAGTGTCATATTCAAATATTTATGAAGTGAAATATCTCGGACTTAAATTTCAGGGAGCAACTCATCAAAACGAAACGTTTTTTTTATTAAACCGTCTAACAATATTAAGTGATTCAATATTTCCTGGTTAGGGAAGTTTAATTCAGTAGTCTCCATTTCACAATGATTATGATTTTGATACCTTAGCTATTTTGTACAGGATATAATCCTCAATACAAACAACTATTTTATGGATGTATAAAATACTATTCCAAACCAGTTAACCTTTATTTTACCTTGACCTAAAATGTAAACTCAAGAAAATTGAATACACTTTTCTTGACCATTTTACTGCAGAGTTTACATAAATTTACATGTAGAAAAACAGGAATTTTCATCACTTTAAAATTTTTATTACTGACGTAATAAAATCTCTTACGACATGAATTATTAAAAATTTGCAGAAAATTACTCTGGGGTTCGGTAGGGTATAAATTTATAGTAAAGGTACGAATTAAAGGAATGGAAGGATAATTAACCTTTCCTTTAAAAACACATAAAGCTGAACAGTATAAATATTGATCATCGACCGCTATAAATTCTCTCCCTCCGTATGAAAATCAAAAATGCTTACCTAACAAGCCGAGAATAAGCAGCAAGCGGATCCAAATCTTCGTCATTTTGTCGACTTCAATTTTCATCCATAGTGTTTACAATTATAGAGAGGATAAAATTGGGCAGACATGAACCAGACAGCCCCGAAGGAAAACGTACTGCGAAATATGGCGACCTAAGTGTCTAAAGTAAAAACAGTGAGAGTCGTGTCGTTTCGATGGATCGATGGAGAGTTGTTTTCATTTTCTTGATTTCAACATTTCCTATTTTTCACTCCATTTTCCTCACTTTTGCTCCGTTCGTAGGAGGATTGGCGTATCGATAAGGCGCCGTGTCGTCGTTTCTGCTTTTCGAGGGCGGTCCGCAGACACGGCCGGGTTCACTTGTCGACACCAGGGGGAATTGCTAAAACGTTTGTTTAGGGTTAAAAATCTCTCTTAAAAATCGTTATATAATAAAATGGAAATTTTAAAAAATGTAGGAAATGCGAAAAAGTGATAAACGTGAGTCGAGATGTAGTGAATAAATGAGACAAATTTGTTTGATGCTGTCTGGATTTAAGGCGCAGTGAACGGGGTGGCGCGACTGTCACGTGACTGTCTAGGTATTGAAAGGTTGAGCTCTTTGGGAAAGCAAACCAGTCATGAGCAAAGGGTTTTGTCCCTTCCCCTTTTTCTACCCACTCTTTCCCCCCTAGTTTTTTATATTCTTTACCGTGCCTAGGAAATTTTGACCCTTCAAGAATTTTTTATGTGGGATTTTTTTCCCCTTCCCCTAGGTACTCTTTATGCACTGGTGGTTTTCTAGTGGAAAAAAGAATATGCTAGTTATATAAATGGGTTTTTATTCCAGGAAATATTATATTGTGGGAATTTTTTTGAATCGATTTTGTTTGGAAAGCAGGGTAATGAAGAATATGTAGTACAGGCGAAACATAAATTATTTTAATATTTAAATATACACAGTTGTTGATTTGGAGTAAGAAGTTTTCATACAGTGATGGATTGGTTCACCAATTGTATTATAAATATAAGACTGATATTAAGGTTCATTCCTTGAAAATGACATTTTAAAAATATTTCTGAACGTAAATTGAAACTAAAGTTTTGGTTAATTGAAAATTTTAAAACTTCTAAAAACTAACAAATTACTGAAAAGCAACATTACCTGCAAATTAATCGCTAATTCCTATTCGCCGCTTATTAATTATGTAAAAATGTAAATTTGTTTAAAAAGCAATTACGGTGATTATAATTTTCTCAACACGTTTGTGAAGTTGTTTTCAGTTAATAGATCATATTAATGGTGGTTTGAGGTTGTGACCTAATGAACTCCACCAACGAGTTGAGTGGAAGCGGCTGACCTCTAGTGCTAGGTTTTGAAAACGAATATTATTTTTTTTTTTTTGTGGACGTTATACACTATTTTCTGATGAAGAAAAAATCGATCGCCTTGTGAAGCGCAAAATATTTTCACTTATATATTTTGACAGTTAATAAACTTTATCAAGAAAACACATGACTCTTAAAGTAACAACTGAAAATTATAACGCAGCATGCGTATAAGACAAAAGAAATATGACCAAAAATGCTTATATTTATTAGAGAAAACATTAAACAGCAGTAAAATTTAAGAATTCAATTTACGAAAACTTTTTTTGACTAAACTTTAAGGTGACTTCAATGGACGATAATACAACCTGAAAATAAAAAAAAAAAAAAATGGTTGTAACTTTTTTTTAAGGTCATTTGTCATGCTAAAGAAGAAACGCATGCTAATTACTGTTAGGCCCCTGGATTCAACTCGATAAGTTATGCATTTCTATTTTAGTGCTAAAATGCTAAAATGGACCAATCTGAGTTTCTTTTTTTTTCTAATTTAAATTTATATTTTCTTTTTCCAGTCACCAGAAGAACGTCTAGACTTTTTAAACCTAATAATATAATAATAACCTGACAAGATGAAAATTTTATGTTGCTACGTTTTATAGTCTTATCCTTATTAATAAATAACTAGCGTATAAAACAACAAAAAGAGGCTTTTTAGCAGCATTTATCTTATTGCTACAGAGAACTATCCCAGAATTAGGTGCAAGAAAGATCTTTAAACTTATTATGTAGCCAGTTAACAGTGGATGCAAACTCCAAATCTTTGTCAACCAACAAAGAAAAATTAAAATAAATAAATTAAAATAGTTATAAGTCATTAAATGGTAAAATGTAAATTTTCACATATAATTTACAATTAAATTGTTTATATGGTGCGTCACAACTAAGAGCAAGGAGCAAACATTCACGATAAGTAAGCAAACAGTTATAACTCAATAACGTACACTAACGAGATAACGAGATAAACAATGATTACATTAAATTTTAAATGATTAATCTTGTTTCTTAGACCAGCATTGAGTAAACTTTACTGTTGTGGAATAAGTGGTTGTACAACCATTTACGATTTATTTATAGCACTCGTGCACAACTGCCTCGATGTTATCAGAAATAAAATGAAGAAATTCTCATCAATATTTTAGTTTGCTTTATAGACTGATTCTTCTTGCTAACGACCGAGTGTGGTTCCACACCTTAATTTTTATTCAACTTGTCATCTCCTTGAATCAATGCAAAACGTCGTAATTGCACTATCATAAATTCATGTCAAGCATTCCGCAAACGCCATCACTTTAAATGTTCCATAAAATCTAGTAATGCATATATAAAATATTCAAACACTTGTCCACCCCTCCGCATTCAAACTCAAAATATTTTTCTTGGGTCTAAAGCTTTGCAATCCTCTTGCAAAATGAAATCGCTTTGAGATTTTGACTTTCTACATCGATACAATTTTTAAACTGTGTTAAAGCAAAGTCACGCAATTTATTTACTTTTTGTGTTGATGCAAAATTAGGATTGGTTTGTTAGTTCTACGTTTACTTCGTTGAATAAGAATGAGATTATTTTTATACTTGCAAGACCTGCATAACACCAATAGGCAAACATTAGCTCCATATAGAGAGAGGCCAGTTATGCAGGCTATTGGCACAAGTTTAACTTGTGACACTTTTTTGATGAATGTAGTGTCCACCTAGTGTAATTCATTTGGTTGTGTTTTATCTACTGCAAGAGGCATTGGGCATTGGGCATTGGGCATAGGGCGGATTGCGTTAGACGCAGTTGTAAGTCTTTACGTCACTCTTCAGCAACATCACAGAGCAGCATTCAGGTCAAGTGTCTGAATTACCAAAGATAACTACACGTTAAAAGATATATTATTAAGTCAAACATATGCAATATTTGTAGGCAAATATTAAGGGGGCGTTAAGTGCCGTGAAGACAAGATCTCCCCTATGTGAACACGAGACTCTTCAACTCGTTCTTTAAGTTTTAAAACTAAATTAATTACTGCTCAAGAATATGCATTACTAGAAAATTTGCAACGTATCATGTTCGATTGATATTTGCATTCCATCATCGTACCAAAGTATTAAAATAAAAAAAATGTACCAGCAATATAAGCCGTTGAGAGTACAACGAATGATGCAGCACAAATTGCACGAGGAATAAGTTGAGCCAATTCTGGTAACTTAGCTGGACATACAAAAGCCATAGCTCCTAAATATGCAGATGTTAAGACTATTCCCGAAAATCCACAAGCAGCATAGATAGCTATCAAAAAAGATCTTTCCTGTGAATTAAATATCAAGTTTAATAAATTAACGTGACAATTACTAAAGATCTACCTACTGATAATTGATTTTCAATAGAAGAAAGACAAGAGTAGGATAACTCAGCACCCCACAGTTTTCCAAGACCCACACAGTGTGCTATTTTTTTGCTTTCCTCGAAAGAAACTCCAGTTAAACACAACATGGGAACAAACGGCAATGACAAGATCCACTGAAAAATAAATTAAAAATTGATAAATTTACTTATAAGCTTAAAAATTAAATTTAAAATTTAAAAGTAGCTTAAAACTATTGGTTTCAATCTTGTCATTTTAAGAAAGTTTGACAGTAAAAAAATTGACTTAAGAGTTGAAATACTATCAAAAACTGTCAAACTGTGAACGTCTTACTTAAAGAAAAATAAAAGGCAACGAGAAGAGTGTGTGTGAAAAGAATGGCATTGTTTTTTGTGAAAGAAAAAAAAATATAAAACCCCATTGACCTCAAATGTAATCACCTCAACAGTTAGGAAGTCCCAATCCAGAAGTGCTGCAGGCCAATGAATGACGTCACAAACCAGTCTTAAGAGTGCCCACGAACCTAAAATATTGCCTCCAATAACACAAATGTAATGCACCGCAAAAATAGCTCCTTTCACTGCAGACATTAAAACATTCATGGAGACTATATTGGTGATTGATGAGCTTAAAGA
This sequence comes from Pachymerium ferrugineum, assembly GCA_034686365.1. Taxonomy (NCBI): domain Eukaryota; kingdom Metazoa; phylum Arthropoda; class Chilopoda; order Geophilomorpha; family Geophilidae; genus Pachymerium; species Pachymerium ferrugineum. The sequence continues at coordinate 5,274 of JAQGAS010002487.1, forward strand.
AAATTATAAATTGGTTTTATTACATATTTTTATAGAAGAATTAATTGCATTACTCCGAATAGAGACTTATGTCAGAATATTTGCTAACCGTGATAGAAATTTCTGGGTATAGAAGTTTAGAAAATGTTATAATTGCTGGTAATGATATAAAATTTGCAAAAATCAAGTGATTTGCTTTGACCTTACAAAAAAAAAAAAATAAAATTAATCGAATTACCATAAAATAAAGCATTTTCTTACTTTTATGATATCCATCAATTCAAATATTCCTGCAGTAGGGCCTATAGTTACAAAAGCTGCCACTAGAACAGTATGTGACTCTGATTTGGTAAGAACTCCCAAGTGGTTATGAGTGAGTAACACTGAATTTATCTAAAACGTAAATCTATTTTTAAAAACAAAAAGAGTATTTATGTAAACATAATCTTACTTACATGGCCCCAAATTAAATCTGTTACGATTATAAGGGATTCAATAGCCGTTGTATTTATTGTAACTTCAAATAACCATCCAATTTTCACAAAAAGCCAAGAACTTATTTTTAAGTAATTCATTACATAGAAAAGGACACTATAAAATAAAACCACCGTAGCGTACTAAAAGTTGGAAATTACGGTATTTGTTAATTGTTCATTTTATTTCTGCTTACCCGAAATGCAAATGGTGTCTCCTTTATTTTCAGCTTATTTCCTTCGGAATCTTGTAATTCTCCCGATATCAAATAACCAAACAGATATTCTGCCCCACGATGTATGTAATTTCCAAATAGTTCTGTTATATGCATTATGCAATTTACAGTATTTTCAAGTGCAGCTGTTTGTCTAAATATCAGTGCAATAATTATTTGCAAAGCAATTCCCCATATAAGTGGCCTTAAACGAATCTGAAAGTTGAATATTATTATTGTATAACTTGTAAGTATTGCAATGGCATTGCATATCGATTTTTAGAAAAAGAGCGACTGCAATCTCTTTTAAACTTTTGCGATAAGACGTTTTAAGTGTCTATTGAGACGTCATGTGGGGCAACTACGTTGGACAGACGCACGGGACAATGGGGGCAGGCACTATTAAGCTGACAGAATATTACCCGTAGTCCTTTACGAAAAAGGTAACTGTGCTCCATTAAAATTTGAGAAGTGTCAGGAGCATCAATGAAGTATTCCACCGTTTAAGTGATGATGTCTTACTTACATTTTCTTTTGAAATAATTTCAAATTTGAATGTCGATTAGGGGAGTAACTTCGTTATCACAATAATAAAGTGAAATGCCCTCAATAAATTGTAGATGATTATGCAGTCACAAATCTGTTGCCTGACAAGTTGTGTAGTCTACCAATAGATACTTACACGAGTAGGATGCTTCGACAAAGATAACGCAATTAATATGAGTAACCAATATCCACAAAGTGATCTTAACTTCAAAACATCACCATTACCATCAACGATTATAGCAATGATTAAAATAAGGCATACAGCAATGGCTAGTACACTGAAAAAACGAAATATTAAATTTTTGTCAATTATAAACTGCACAAAACTGATCTTACCTTGGATAATATTTGTAATATTTATAAGATTTCATTCTTACAAAGAGAAATTCTGGAAACCCACTTAAAGCACTCATATTATACAATTTTACAAGTTGAATAACCAAAACAAGTACATAAGCAAAAATTGTTATAGCAATAACAAGTTTTATATCTTTACACCAAGACTTGGTCGAGTCAAAACTGTATATTGCAGCATAAACAACATACGCGTTGTATAAAAGGAAAAGGAAGCAGTATGATGCAATTTTAATATAATGACGTAATCGCTTTGAAAAAACCCCATCCCAAGTGCTTCCATAAGAACCATTCGAGTACACATTAGGCGAATTGTCGGCCATTTTGCCTTCTTTGGTAATTAGTGCTAAATGCAACAAACCATTGCTACTTTATAACAATATTGTTGCCATATGTACTGCTATAATATAATAAATAGCACGATTTGTTGGTATATCACTTAGAAAACTATTAAAGGTATTTAATTAAAGGAAGCAGTTTAAATAGTTTGACACAATTAATATAATAAAAAACCGTTCTAAGTGAATTCACCATGGCCCTAATGCAATTTCACTGACTAAGTTGGAATGTCATTTGTGCTTAGACCCCAGAGTCCCTTTATCGATTTCACTCTGTTCTGATTTTCTGCCTGAAAGGTTGAGGGTGCACAGTTCGGCTCCCACTGGACTTCACGCATGCGCGCAAATGATTCGTGAGATTGATGGAAGCTCAGTTTAAAGTGTCTCTGGCCTTAACTTTTCGGTCGGTGATTTTGTTTTTTATCCAACTACTATATATTCAAGTGAAATTCTGTAATTGGGAGACATTAACTAACCATAAAATTGTACCGAACACATTAATTTTTTATTCCCTCTCTCACAACTTTATCATCATTTACTTGATTATGCATTTGGGTCGTTAAGCACAAGTTGATGACTCTAATTTCATAGTCCGATGAAATTAATTAAGTTTTCATTATCAATAATGATACAGAATTTTTGCGTTTTCAAAATCAAATTTACTGTTTCAATTTGATTGTCAGTGAGTAATTGCATTGTAAATCGCGTTGAACTAACACATTATTGTGAGATATTGGAAAACTTAAAAGCGAATTCCTCCTACCTGATACATTTTGAAAAAATACTTCGTTTTCTAATTCTCCAAAAAACATTTGAAATTAATGGCATCCAGGTGTAGGACTCTGTAAACAAAAAAATAACATTGTTTTAAAAAATAAAAAAACAAGTTTAAAACACGTCAAAAAGGAGAAAAAACTTTTCCAATGATCAAAAAAGGTGAAAACTGTGTCCTAAAAACGGGCCTAGTTTGTAGTAAAAGTTTTTGTTGACACAAACGGCAATTGAAACTGCTAATTTCAAGTGAAAATAAACGTTGCAGTCTATTTACCGAAAGTGAGACTAATGACTGAACTTGTCACTATATATTTTCTCATAAAAAGGGATGACACTGGATTACCGTGGAGTGACAGCGTTCTTACTGATTTACGAGCTCAAGGTGAGGCCCATAGACTGTAATAGAACCTTAAGCAAAAACAAGTCGATAGATTTTATATTTTTTCCCGTTGATGATGACGCGGAAATGAGCCATTTGCTTGCTAGGGGCTTATCTTTGCGGTCAGCTTCGTGACCAAAAGAACTCAATTTTAGCGTGGACAGCTGCCACCAAATAAACATGTCACATTATTGATTAGTAGCTCCTCCTTAAGACAAGTTATTATTATTTCGCTTCTCTGTACAACACAATTGTGATCATCCAGTTTAGTGTCATGAAAGCGGAACATTAGTGTCACAAGATAGGTTAGACTTACATTTCAGTTCCTAACATTTCATCAAATATTTATTTCTACCATTACCATCATAAACAATATTTTTCACTAACTAGATATTTCAAACTTTCTCATTATTCTCAAAATGGAAATTCATTAATTCTAGTTTATTCTAATTAAAATGTTAGTTTATTGGTTTTTCAATGGTCTTTTTTATTAGAATTAATGATCTGCTTGACGCTTTTAATCCACATGAATCAATTTATTATATGCTCTCTTTTATTTTCTCCAAAATTATACTTTTATTATCAAATTGTCCAGTTATAGTTAATATCTCAGAAGATTAAATTATAATTTTTTATATTATAGAAATATTTCTCGGATTTTATATCATAATTCTGAAAAGATTGAAGCTATAAAAGAAAAAGGGGAGAAAAAGTAGACAAGTCTAGTAAGAGTATTTTATGGTGGCCTGTGTCAGCTTATTGTGATAGAATTTTTGATTTGTCATGCCCATTTTCTAATTTATTTTTATTTCTTTTGCTTCTACTGAATTTACTACATTTAAGTTATGAGCATTGTATTCAAATTACACAGGGAAATTAAAAGTGAAAAATGTTTGCTATTAATCAACTATTCTAATGTAGAAATCCTAATTTGGAATACCATTTTATAACAAATTTCCCTCGAGATTCCAACATTTTATAAAAATGTTCAATTTAATTTTTTTTTTTTTTTCATTTATAGAAAAAAAAATAATTCAAATGTTATGTTGTAGGTCTATTTGTAAATTATAGTTATTACACATTTCTACAAATGCCAAAGTAATCAATAAAATGCACTGTCTACTTTTGTCACCAGGTGCCAGGTTGTTAAAAATAACCTACCATCCACTCTAGAAGTTGGCTTTATTCCTCACTCCAATCTCGAATAGTTCACATGTAGTGAAGTCAGCCTCAATTAAATCTTGCCAGTAAATTTTGAGTTCGTTGAACCAAGTAAAAACTTGACTGTGGATATAACATTTTCTGTGTTTAGCTATGTGGCCAACAGAAAAGAACATTTTAAGGTGCACTTTGCTTCTATCTTTAGCAGTATTACAACAAGGTAAATTCTAAATTTATTACTCTTACTTTATTTTAACAACACATTAAAAAAACAGTTTCAATTTCGTAACGCGTACTTTTTTTAAACTTTCTCGTAAACATACTATTTTCCCTTCACATTCCCTTATCAGTTAAACACTAAAACCGTAATTACTTTTCCAAAAAACAATCATTTATGTTATTGACTATTTGGAGCGATGACAAGTAAATTGTATGATCTAATTTTTAATTTCATTTTTAATAAATTCTGAGTGAAGGGGTTTTGCATGGCGTTTAATGAAAGCAAAAAAAAATTGAAGTTCAATTTTAATTTTTGAAATGATCATTTTGTTTGCATAACTGTTTTGTAGGTGGTGGGTGATTTAAGTGAATTCCGATATCATAAAAATTTAAAATACGAACATTTCATAGTGAATACAAAGGGAATGACACTTTTTCTGATTTTTTTTTTTCATTAAAAAATGTTAAAAGTTTAGCCACACAAATAAAATATTTTCCGCATAGAACCCCCATTTGTTTATAAAACTAAAAAAATTGATTTAATTAAATTTTTAATCACTTGAAATTTATGATCGGT
>JAQGAS010002488.1:0-10281 GCA_034686365.1 Pachymerium ferrugineum
CATTGTTCTTATGTAATTTGACTATTCAAATCGATTAATTTAGCTCGGGAATCGTCGCTTTTATAGGTTTTATCTCTTAATTCTTTTTTTTAAGGGAGATACAGAATTTTAAAGTTGCATGCTATGGCTGTGAGACCAGTTTTTCAAACCTTACATACAGGCGCTACCGCGCCTGTGATACCCTTACAGGCTAATATTGTTATTTCCATGTAACTACACTATTTTTAATTTCGCCAACACGATTCCCTGGATAGAGAACTTATGCTGATTTCTATTTTGTATAAATATTACCGAAGTAATAATCTAGTTTTGTTATTGTCACAAATCCTTTTTTTTTGTTGCAGATTCTCAGAGATTGAGTTCAACTATCAGCTCAACTGGCGCAGTATTTCTGCGACAGCAATGTAACCAAAGAACCATGTAGTAAGTACAAAAGTATTGATTTTATTAATACTTTAATTTGAAACCAAATTTTAAATTAATTTTTTTTAAAAATTAGGTTGAAATGGGAATGAGAAGTAAACACTTTCTTTTACGAACAACAACAGACATTGATACAAAATGATTTTTAATTCGTTGGATTGGGATGAAACAAGCTTCTCCACATTCTTCAAAATGTTGGTCCCACAATTGTACTGGCTTTCCATATTTATTTGGAAGATGATCGTTTAGGTGTTTAAACTAATTTACTTGTGCTAAGCAATGAGGATGGTTTTTTCCAGAGATGTGGAGATTATGCAGAATAATTTTTAATATGACTGCAGGCCTGTTCTCTTCAGTAGGATCAATTTCAGAGTGATTTGTAGAGCACCAATGTGCCATGATGAAAGAAGATTTCCAGCTCCTAGAAGCTTTAACACCATAAGTTCTTCCACATAATTTTAAACATTTGTACTGCTTAGCACTTTTTGGTGCCCAAATGGAATCATCAATGTTGTAAATTTTACTATACATGTTGATTAGATTTTGGTGTTCTACTTCAGTGAATTCAAACATTTCAGGATTTTTTAAGTTAAAGACTGATTCATCATTAATTGTCCAATTGCCATCCTGAAGGTTGAAGCATTTTTGCTTCATCTGCCAAAATTGAAGAAGATTTCCACCATTGAGAATAGAGGCTAAAGTGCCTCTATTATTCTCATAATGCATTTTAGACATTAGAGAATTAATTTCTGACGCATTACTAATGTCTATCCCACTTACAAACGTCTCTTGTAAAAATTTAGACATAAGTTGAGACTCAATGTAACGTTTATTGCTCTTTTGCATAGCAATAAGTCCATTCCATCTTTCAAATGAAAATGCCCAGTAGCCAAATATGGGACCAAAATCTAAAATGGTTTCACACAAATGGCCATGCATATGCCTGTTTGGTTTTATGAAATCTTTTCCGTATAAATGTTCGCATGACACACAAAATCTAATCAGCAATTTATCGGCTAATTTTATTTCATCCACAGTAATAACTTTCTGTACTAAAATCTTGCAGGCTAACACATATGACCTCCAACAACGCAGATGTTCTTCAGGCAGTAACCCATGTAGCACGACGACAGAAAAATGTATTGTCCATGCTAACCATTGATCGGCCGTAAAAGAAGCAAAACCACTTGCTAGCTTGAAAGGAATACGTCCGATCCATGGTGGAACTACAAATTCATTGATGATATCCTGCATCTTTTCGCAATCGTCATGTGAAATAAGATGCATGTCAATCTATTTTGACATCATTGTTTTTGGTGTTCCCAAAAATAAATTGTGCATTGCTTCTATCACGTGGTTGTGAACAATGTCAAAGTAAGGTAATTGAAGTATAACACTGTAGTGGCACCCATGTGTTGATTCCAGATTATTTTTTAATGTTGTTGAATTGCCCTTTTTTTTAATTTCTTTCACACATGCCTGATGATGATCATTTGTTCTTGCTCTCCATTCATCACGGTTGAAACCTAACCTAACCAAAATCTAAAATGGTTTCACACAAATGGCCATGCATATGCATGTTTGGTTTTATGAAATCTTTTCCGTATAAATGTTCGCATGACACACAAAATCTAATCAGCAATTTATCGGCTAATTTTATTTCATCCACAGTAATAACTTTCTGTACTAAAATCTTGCAGGCTAACACATATGACCTCCAACAACGCAGATGTTCTTCAGGCAGTAACCCATGTAGCACGACGACAGAAAAATGTATTGTCCATGCTAACCATTGATCGGCCGTAAAAGAAGCAAAACCACTTGCTAGCTTGAAAGGAATACGTCCGATCCATGGTGGAACTACAAATTCATTGATGATATCCTGCATCTTTTCGCAATCGTCATGTGAAATAAGATGCATGTCAATCTATTTTGACATCATTGTTTTTGGTGTTCCCAAAAATAAATTGTGCATTGCTTCTATCACGTGGTTGTGAACAATGTCAAAGTAAGGTAATTGAAGTATAACACTGTAGTGGCACCCATGTGTTGATTCCAGATTATTTTTTAATGTTGTTGAATTGCCCTTTTTTTTAATTTCTTTCACACATGCCTGATGATGATCATTTGTTCTTGCTCTCCATTCATCACGGTTGAAACCACTGTAGTTTTTTTTCACAATAGCACCTTAAAAAAATTTTGTGTTTTTTAAGAATGGTTAAAATACTTATTTCTTATAGATACCTGGGAATTGTTTTAAACATTTAGAGCAGCCCAATGTAGCCTGGTGTCCAAGAAACTCAAGGCATTTTCTAGTAGCTGGCAGATCACAGCTGACTCCAAATAGTGCCACTCGAAAATTCTGTAAAGCATACATAAATTTGCATTAAAATATTAATTAAAAAAGGTAAATATTAAATTAAAAAAAATTAAAACAAAAGATAATCATTTATTTAATTTGTTCTTTTCAGTTACCTCCACTTTTTTGGTATAAGTTTGTAAACTAATTCCAGAATGCCAGGCAGTTTTCAACTCATCAACTAAGGGCTTCAAAAATGAATTCAGGTTTGGTTCTTTTTTACATTTGGGAATTATGCCTAGTAGCATAATATTTTTTTTAAGATATCTTTCTGTTCTAGGCAGGTTAATGAATACAGCATAAATGGCACCAATGGAATACTGGACATGGTCGTAACACTGGAACCAGCCAACATTCAGTAAAATTCCAAAATCATTCCTGGTAAAAAATCCTTTGGCTCTCCATTCATTCCACAACCTTCCATCATACAGATCCTCTATGACATTAGCCTGTACAGTGCGATTTCTCCAAGCATGACACTTTTCCTGGAAATCAGGCCTCAACGGCATTTCTTGAAGGTAGCTCTTTATTGATTTGTAACAATATGTTTTTTTAGACTTTAATTTTGTCGCACCATTAGGTAGCTTGATATTTTCTAATAGTTCTGCCCACACTTCCTTCGCCGTGCAACTTGAGCATGCCTAGGGAATTCAATAAAGTCACACTTTCTTGAAATTTGTTTTCCCTCAACTAGCAAGACACATTCGTAAGTATACAGCTTATGGCATTGTGGGCAAACCACGTACTTAATTACTGTTTTTGTGGGGTTAATAAATGATTTTAACCGGTGGTAAGTTGCCAGGTGCTTAAAAATGGTTGTAAAAGGCGCACAAAATATTGTCAGAAATGCTAGAAGTATTTGCATGGCATTATTTGATATTTTAAATGTTGCTTGCCATAGCAATAAGAAAGTGGAAATTTTTTCTACCTCACTATTTTGAAACTTGCAGCTTGTAATGTCATCTTCACTTGTAGTAGAATCCTCAGAATAATCTGATAATCCGCTTTGGTAGTGAATTGAACTGTCACTATCAACTGGTTCTTCAGCACAAAATTCCACCTCCTCAGTTTGGTCATTTGGAAGATTTTCTACTGACTCACTACTGTCAGACAAAGTGTCTGCTTGTTTTTTTCCAATTTTGCTAGGTGGTGGGTCATTGTTTTCTCTGTGACTGTGACTGTAGTAGTATGATTTCGAAAAATACAAGTCTCGCAATACTTCATTGAAGTGGCCATTTTAATATTAGAGAAAAGATGCTTATGAAAAATCCAAAAGTAACTTATTTAACACTAATTTCAACATAGAGTAAAGTTAATGTCAGAAAATTTTAATTTTGGAAAGAGCAAATGATAGTGGATGTCGTAACAATGAGGGAATATTTTTGGACCGGTTCGGTCCAATCGTAACTTTCTCAAAATTGCGCCAAGCTAAACATTTTCTTTGCTTTTGTGTTCGGCTTTGTCTCCTTTCTGGTTTCATGTTTCCTTAAGAAGTAAGTTATTTTACAGTAAATATTGTTTTCGATAGATAAAACTGAGTCAAGTTACATTAAATAATTAGAATTTTATTGCAAATGTTATTTAATGACGGTTAGGGAAAAATGCCGATTTGAAGTAGGTTTAATTTATTTCATTTTATTGCTAAATTTTTTTTAAAAGGTAATTGCCTAGATATATAGCAGAAATGTTTCTGCCATAATGCATTATTACTGTAATTTCACAGGTTAAGATCCAAAAATGGGCCCACGAAGACACCTTAACATGCGTGGTCTAAACAGCCAAGAGGTAACGAGCTTACTGGAAAAAAATCTCACAAATTCTAGTAACAGCAAAGGATCTTGCACATCGATAACTTCTAAAGAAAAGTCTTTAATGAAGTCCACTGGACTACCGAAAGTAATTGTTACATAGTTTATCTATAAAAAATTGTACTTAGTTTACTAATGTTCCGTTTTTAAATGTGTAGAGGTTGTATACAAACGTATTAGACAAAAAAATCGAACAAAATGAAGCATCATCATCAGATGAGCTTGAAACAAGTGACAGGTTACTTCATAAAGAAATTGACCAAGCAAGCATAGATTTTTCATCTGAAAGTGAAAATGAAATAAATGTAAGCATATTAAACAAATAATATATTTGCTCACAAATGTTATATTGCATTTAATAACTCTTTCATTTTAGACACCAATAGATTTTCGTCGACGCAGAGATCTGGAGATTAATGATGATGACGATGACAATGTTATACCAAGTAGCTTGAAACCATATTATCGATTCAGAATGACCACAACACAGGATGGACAACAATAATTGTAAGTTAAAAAACAAAAAACTAACTAAATAACTATTTATAACTAACTAGGATTTATTTTTTAGGAGATGCAAAAGAAAATTTTGCACGCTGTATAAACCAACAATAAGCGAGTAATGCAACAACAACAACAAGGAGACAATAAGCAAGCTGATCAGTATGAGGAAAGGAAAAAGAAATTAATTCCTCTAATCAGGGTAAATAAAAATTTAAATATTTTTTATAACCGTTTCATTAATCAAATTTTTTTAGGGCCACGTTTGCCAAAAGTATGCCAAAGGCGAAGAATTTCATCTTGGCTGTGGTACTAGAATTAGTGATGAGCACAACTCAAAAGAAATTAATCAATTAACGGATTACGTGAAAGGTGTCCTACCAGATGCACCTGAGGCCCTCATTCATGGTACTAATAAAAAATAGAAGAAACAAAACTTATAATCATATTTTTTTTCAGACATAATTAAAACGTATTACAAAAGTAAGCTCCAAAAAAATGTCGGGAAAAGAGCAATGTATATTCCGAAGATCAACACAAATTAACAAGTAAAAGAAGACAACGAAAATTGATAAGTATGACAATATACGGTTTTATTTCTTGATTAAAAATTTATAAATTTTTAATAATACATTTTTACTTTTCTAGAAATGAGGAGGAGACAGGCTAGCTTAACCAAGCTGAACTGGAGTAGTTCAAAGAAACAAAGGGTTTCAAATGCCCTGAAACTGGAGGTTATGTCTAGTGAATAGTCTGATTTTGAAGATGGACGAGTGGTTTTTAAAACGAAATGCTACACATGGCACTCAAATCGATGGAGGTCATGCCTGGCAGCACTAGACGAGGCGGCAGAGGACGAATCGTCTGTGAAGGGAAAAAGAATGCGAATACCAAGACTTATTGGTACTATGTCTTCAAGTTCAGTACCTCTTGTGATTAGTAATAATCCTGAAAATCTGTGGGTGATGATATCGCAATAATTTAACTTTGCTACATTTTTTGTTACCTTTGTTAGTGATTACTCTTAACATTTATTGATGGTCAAATTAGTACAGACTTATTGGTACTATGTCTTTAAGTTCAGTACCTTTTATCCTGAAAATGTATGGTTGATGAAATTGCAATAATTTAACTTTGCTACATTCTTTCTGTTACCTTTGTTAGTGTTTACTCTTAACATTTATTGATGGTCAAATTAGAATAACTTGAATTTACAAAATTTGTATTTTAAATATTTTTGCTAATTTTTAATAATAGTAATTGTAAACATTTATTCGGATTTAATTGGAGTAATTTGAATTTGCTAAAAAATTATTTTGTACCTTTTTACTAATTTTTTTTAAAAATTGAAAATTTTTTTTATAAAATTTCTTTAAATTATTTATAATTAATTTAAAAATTGTACATAGTTTTTAACAAATGTGTACATAATTTTTTTACAACTGGTAAATTAATATAAATTTTTATGGAATTGTAAATTAATATAAATTTTTTATAAAAAATTTTAAATTAATGTATTTATTGTAATGTAGTAATATTGATTAATGTATTAATGATTATTTTTATATACATTTTAATTAATTTATTAAAACAATAATTTTTATAAATGTAAATTTATTATAAATTACTTTTTTAAAATGAATAAAACTTTACATTTACAAGAATAAATATTTTATTTCAATTCAAATTTAAACTACAATTATTCAATTGTAAATATAAAATAAAAATTACGTTTTTTACAATGTAAATGTATTGTAAAAAATTTATTTACAAAAGAATTCATTACATTTACATATTAGAAAATGTGATCTTTCCCAAAATATTTACATCTTACAAACATTATATTTACAGCTTTTTTTAAAGCGTCCTTTTACAAGGTGTAAATGTGTTGGACAACTCCATATTGCTCAACCATTGTAAATATGGAATTTCGGTTGTAAATATTAAATTTATAATTTATTTACACCACATTTATAACCCATAAATATCATTCTTCTTGCAGTGGTGGATAATAATTATTGTCCACTACTTGTTCATTTAAGCACACCGCAGAATGAAAATTCGAGTGTGAATTCTCATTCATTGGAGGCAGGAGCATGGCCTTCCCTCCGGCATTTGGGGGGACACCTTCCACTTGGTTATGGTGTTCGCCCTTGTTACTAACCCGATGTTTTGATAACATGAAGCGCCCATATCAGGTTGAGTGATCCGCGAGTAAGCGGTTTGCCCACATGAGAGGTTGGGATTTTTAGTTAAAAAATCCAATCTCTCATTTTCAACGTCATTTAAGGTTTTATTAGAAATCTTAAATCTATTTGCTTTAGTTGATAATTGATTACAATTATCAACAAGCTGTATCCATTCCATAATCTCTGGGTCCTTATGACTCAGAGGCTCATTGGGAGATAGGGCAGTTTTCAAAGTTTGTATGTTAGTAGTCAACCTTTGTTTTACTTGATTTAGAATCTCATTGGAGTCTAAACCTCGTAAATTACTAGTCGATTGATTACATTTATTAATCAAATGATTACCTTTTTTCGTCAAGATTTCATTAGAAACCTTGCACTTCAAACTTTGTTTTTCTTGATTTAGAATCTCTTTAGATTTTAAATCTCGTAAGTCACTAATCGATTGATTATATTCTTTAATCAAATGATTATTTTTCTTCGTCAAGGTTTCATTAGAAATATTGCACTTGGTGACTTCAATTTTATTTAAAGTTTCATTTGGAATCTTTAAATCTTTAGCGCCCCATTCCAATTGTTTACATTCGTTAATCCATCGGCGGTGCTCTGCAGCCAAGATGTCACAAGCCAGCTTAAGCCGGCCGTTTTCACCGGTTAACTGCTGGTTGCTCACAGTCAACCGATTGTGCGCATTTTTCAAAGTTTGGGTTATACCCTCCAAACTCTGGTTCTCCCGATCTAAAATCTCATTTGCAGACTTTAAACTCGGTATATCAATAACCAATAGGTTATGATTATTAACCAACTGATCGTGTTTTTCCTGTAAAGTTTCGTTGGAAATCTTTACATTTTCTTTATTTAAAGTTTCATTTGCAATCTTTAATTTTTCTGCGTCAATAACCGGTTGACTGTAGTCACTAGTCAATGGGTTATTTTCTTTTGTCAGGGCGTCTGTAGAGACCCTGAACTGGTTGACCTTAATATTCAATTGACTATTTCCACTAGCCAATCGGGTGTGCTCGGTCTTTAAAAATCCATTTGAATTTTTGGATGTGTCAGCGTTATTTGTCAATTGGGTACAATTGTCAACAAGCTGAGACCGTTTTTTGTTTAAAATTCCACTTGAAGCCTTTAAACATTGCACATCAATAACCAATTGATTATGCTCATTAATCAATCGCGTATCTTTTTCATTCAAGACTTCCTCTGAAACCTTGAACTGTTTAGCGCCGCAACTTAACTGATTGTTTTGATCAATTAACGGTGTTTGCTCTGTTTGGGTTTCTTTCAATCCCTGTTGAAAAGAAAACTTCTCAGTATTGACAAAGTCGGGAGTGTTTTTACGGGTTACATATTTCTTTTTCAGAGTTTGAATGCTGACATCCAAACTCTGATTATCTTGGTTTAAAATCTCGTTATTAGATTTTAAACCTTGTGAATCAATAACCATTTGATTATCCTCATTAATCAAATGATTGTAATGATTCCAATTGTTTGTCTGTGCGACTTCATCTTTGAACTGGTTCTTGTGGTTAACCACAAGAATTTGTTCAGTCGTTAAAATCTCATTATTGAATTCTAACTTGTGAATCTCGCTCTTCAGTCTACAGTTTTTGTCGGCTGAACAAGACTGTTCATTGTCCTCCACATCATTTTGTTGACGGTGGATTCGCGTTTTCTTTTCTCTTTTCTTTTGTGTTTCTCTACGGATTGCACCCTGAGCCTTAAGTAGAGCTACGTTCGCCCAAATCTTGGCGAGGTTCATTTCAGACTTCGCATCTGCCTCTTCTCTTTGTTTTTGCATTTTCTTTTCAACCTCAACATGCTGCCATTCTAAATTGGCACAGTACTCAGCATTCTCCCGTTCTAAATTGGCACAGTACTCAGCATTCTCCCGTTCTAAATTGGCAAAGTACTCAGCATTCTCCCGTTCTAAATTGGCAAAGTACTCATCCAATTCTTTTTGACGAGCTTTTCTTTGGGTACTCCACTCATGTTCAAGAGGGTCATACGCTCCTTCCCACCTCACAGCTGTTGTTGCGAGGCAGTCAGTTTCGGGAGTGGCAGCAAAAGTTTCATCAAGATTTCTTTTGACTGTCAAAGGAGACTCAGGATCCAGTGGATTCGAGTCAATCTCATTATCATGAAATACTAACAAATGGTTGCTACTATTTTCATTTTTATGTTGAACAAGCTGTTTATCTAAGCTTTGTTCGCAGGCAGATAACTTCTGTTTAAAATCACAATCGGCCAATTTTTGTTTAAAATCAGCTGCTTTTTGATCTAATTCTTTGAAACGCTCTCTGAGCTGTCGCTTGGAAGTCTCCATAGCGTCAGCCGTTTGTTGCGCTATTTGCAATAACAGCTCATCAATTTTTTGTTGAAGAGTGTTTTGTTTTGCCTAGGTTTTGCATAGGATCTGATGAGAAGGTTTCATTAAGATTCCTTCTCAACGGAAGAGACTCCGAATCTGATGATTCTAAGTCCCATTCATCATCAGAAAATGATAATAAATTTTTATTACCATTTTCATTACCCGGTGTAAAGGATAATAATGTAATTTTAACATCCTTATCTTGGGCGCCAACATTGAGTTGAAAGATCTCGAATCCAACGTTTTTAATTCGTTGTGGAGCCGCGCCGAACTTAGCGTGTGTGCAATCCCCAAGTCAACGAGAGGGAGGGTTAAACCAACTTCGGTCCCTTTGTTGACACCACGGGTCAGGGGGGTATTTAAACCTTCGACCTTGACCACGTACGTGGGGAGGCCAGGGTTATCTGGCGACTCCAACTCTATACCCTTCTTTTTTAGAATCGGTGGAGTTTCCATTTTCTTAATTGAATAATAAATAAGTCATTAGACACATGAGACAGAATCACAATCAAACAAGTGACGGATCCTGTTCGCAGCGCCACGTGTAACGGGGCAAGACGCTATAATTATTAATTATAGCTCTTGGAGCCGTAACAGCAGTTCCTTTAAACGTTCTGTTAAAGGGAACCG